>SJXQ01008728.1:313335-442432 GCA_006408695.1 Aepyceros melampus
GAGCCAAAGCAAAAACAATACCCAGTTATGGATGTGACTGGTGATAGAAGCAAGATCCAATGGTGTAAAAAGCAATATTGCATATGAACCTGGAATGTCAGGTTCATGAATCAAGGCAAATTGGAAGTGGTCAAACAAGAGATGGCAAGGGTAAACGCCAACATTCTAGGAATCAGCGAACTAAAATGGACTGGAATGGGTGAATTTAACTCAGATGACTATTATATCTACTACTGCAGGCAGGAATCCCTCAGAAGAAATGGAGTAGCCATCATGGTCAACAAAAGAGTCCGAAATGCAGTACTTGGATGCAATCTCAAAAACAATAGAATGATCTCTGTTCGTCTCCAAGGCAAACCATTCAATATCACAGTTATCCAAGTCTATGCCCCAACCAGTAATGCTGAAGAAGCTGAAGTTGAACAGTTTTATGAAGACCTACAAGATCTTTTAGAACTAACACCCAAAAAGATGTCCCCACCAAATAGAAGATGTTATGTACCTAACCATGATAAGGACACAGCCCCAGGCCTCCTGGAACCTAAGGACTGATCTCGCTAACCTCTGTGACACGACCCTGTGACCTCACCATTAGCTCATCAGAGAATTGTGCTCAAACTGATCATCCTGGGACCCCTCTCCCCACCAGCCCTTATAGACAGCCAATGGAAACTCAAATTGGGGCTCCGCAGTAACCTAGACGGGTGGAAAAGGCTGGGAGGTGGGAGGGAGAGGCAAGAGGGAGGGGACATATGTACTGCTGCTGCTGCTAAGTCACGTCAGTCGTGTCCGACTCTATGTGACCCCATAGACAGCAGCCTACCAGGCTCCAGGCCCTGGGATTCTCCAGGCAAGCATACTGGAGTGGGTTGCCATTTCCTTCTCCAGTGCAGGAAAGTGAAAAGTGAAAGTGAAGTCGCTCAGTCGTGTCCGACTCTTTGCGACCCCATGGACTGTAGCCCACCAGGCTCCGCCATCCATGGGATTTCCCAGGCAAGAGTACTGGAGTGGGTTGCCATTGCCTTTGAAAAGGCTGGGAGGTGGGAGGGAGAGGCAAGAGGGAGGGGACATATGTACTGCTGCTGCTGCTAAGTCACGTCAGTCGTGTCCGACTCTATGTGACCCCATAGACAGCAGCCTACCAGGCTCCAGGCCCTGGGATTCTCCAGGCAAGCATACTGGAGTGGGTTGCCATTTCCTTCTCCAGTGCAGGAAAGTGAAAAGTGAAAGTGAAGTCGCTCAGTCGTGTCCGACTCTTTGCGACCCCATGGACTGTAGCCCACCAGGCTCCGCCATCCATGGGATTTCCCAGGCAAGAGTACTGGAGTGGGTTGCCATTGCCTTATAGTTAATTCATGTTGATGTGTTAGTTAGAATAGGAAAAAGGAGTCCAGAAGGGCAGTGGCTAAAAGACAAAAAAGGGGAAAGTCCCAGAAAACAAAACAAAGGAATGTCCGAGGACCGGAGTGAGAACCTCGGGTAAAACAAACAGCCCTCCTGGCTAGCCCAGTTCACACAGGGTAGGCTCAGGGGGAGGAGAAAAAACATAAAAAGAGGAGCCCAAATTGGTCTGGCTTCTCTTCACATCTTTAGGGTTGGCCCGCCCTCATGACTCAAGGATATAGTTCCCTTTGCTTTCTAAATAAAACTGAGCTGTAACGCGGAGCTATAATGAAGAGGAAACAGAACAGGCTCTGTCTTGAAACCAGGACTCCATCTTGGGCCAGACTGTGGACTTTGACCTATATGCCCAGTATCTATGGAAACGACAAACCGGCTGGAAAACCAGGCCCCCAGAAGAAAGAGCCCCAGGGTTCGTACCTAGACTCTCCTTTGCCTAAAAGAATATCCTAGTTATCTGTGTAACAGAACAGAATCATACATTCTGTTATGCTTATTGGAGTGTGATGACAGGCCTATTGATAATTGTCCACTGATAACTACCTAGGCTTAAGGCATATGAATCACGGGTTAACTTTGATTGTACCTTTCTTTTCAATTGTTCAGACTAGTTTCAAGGAATTTGGGGAGGCAGGTTTGGGCACATACACTTAGGGTATATAAGGTTTTCACAAAAACTGGTCAGGGTCCTTGGCTAAGAAGAGATACTGCCTTGGGTTCTCTGGTGTAAATGGTGTAATAAACTGCACTCCACGATCTGCATTGTCCTTCTGAGTGAGTTTGTTTCCCGGAACGCGTGGCTATAACAGTAACTGCTCCCTCCTAGGGCAATCACACCAGTCCGTCCATCGTGTCAAGGAGACAGAACCAAACTCCCTCAACAGATGCATGACAGAAATCAAGCCAACACTGTAAAGCAACCATCAACCAATTAAATATAAATAAATATATGTATTAAAAGAAAATTTTTGCCAAAACCCTTCCAGCTGCTGGAACCTTTTCAGGGCATGAGCCTCTTTACCTCCTTGCAGGGCCCCACAGTAAACACTTCTCTGCTTCAGACTCCAACATGCCAGTGTGTCTGGCCTCACTGTGCATCCAGCACATGGACTTGAGTTAATCACACAGCCAGGTTTGTCCCAGATACATGTTGGCTAAGCAGCTCTCCTGTGCAGCTTGGGCACTCCTGGGTGTCCCACTTAACCTTCAGTCAACTCCAAATGCAATCTTGTCCTGACTCCCAGTTCTTCCTTTAGCACTCTATAATCTGATATTCCTTTTCATGCCACCCGTGAAATCCACCCTCACTCATTTCACCAGTAACCTAGTAAATGATGACCAAAGGTTATTCGCTGATTATTATCTCTTATTTCTTCCCAACATATGTAGCATTGCTATGTCCCTGGATCTTTGTACACAGAGATGTTCAATAAACACGGGTCTGCGTTTGTTAACTTCTCCGACTTCTCCAGGCCCCCTGCCAGCTCTGCATCCACCAGCTTCCCGAGCTGTGCCACGCCTACATGCCAAAGCCCAGGCCAGGATCCGAACAGCCAAACACAGCCCAGTTCTCACCTCTCTGCTCTGCACTGCAGACCACAAGGACAGTACCTGGTTCCCTCCCCGCACGGACTCGGCATCTGCCTCCCCATCCGCCTCCCCCGTGTTCTCCTCTCCAAGGGTCCCAGCCTCGATCTGCGTTTATGAAACGCTTGGGGAACTTTTTAATTGTTGGTGCCAGGGCCCCCTGTCAACCCAGCCATTCTGACTTGATAATCCAAGCTGCAGCCATGGGCATCGCAAATGTTAAACGTCCCCGAGGGATGCACTTGCCCGGAATCTAGGTATACGTCGGGTCCACGAGACAGAATTGCCAGCTTCCAAATATGGCAGCCTGGGAAGAAAAAAATAGGAACACACACGGCCCGGAGGCGCGCAGAGGCCCGCGGGCGCCCCACCCCCGCGCGGGCGCGGCCGTCCCGCCCTTGGTCTTGGTCTCCAGGCGGCGCCAGGGATAAACCCCCGAACCTCACCCGGCTAAAGCCAGAGACGTAGTGCCTGTGGCGGAACAGGCTGGCTTCTCTGCGGTAGCTGTCCTGGGTGAGTACCGAGGTCTCCGGGAGGCCGGGGACGTGCGAGGTCAGCCCGCGGCGTTAAGGTTAATGGGGGTGGGGGCGCCGAGCGTGCGCGTTTGGGGAGACCCGGCAGCTGGGTGCACGGCTCCCGAGGCCCCCACTGCATCGACGATCCACGCTCCCCGGTCCCCGAGAACCGAGCTGCCAGCCTCCCGCCCCATCCCAGGGCAGGGCGGGATTCCTCCGGGTGTCCTTGTTTTCTTCCGGGCATTGTGCCCAGATGCCCCACTCTCGGCTGCTCTGTGCACCCAACCTTGGCCTTGGTCTGTCGCTGCCCCTCTCCAGACTCCCCCCCCGCCACACACACACACACAATTCACCCCATGCCCCCTTAGCAGGGCAGCAGAGCCCTGGCCTGGGAGGCAGGCCTCATCTGTTTATGCTGCACCAAGTTAGCTCAGCTATAGGACTAAGCGGGTAAGCCATGGGATGAAGACGCCAAAGAAGTCTTAGCCTGATGAAATTTAACACATAGGTTCCCTGACTTCCTAAGGAGCAGTCTTTACACTAAGAGAGAGCCAGACATTTACCTGTGTTCCTCAGTCAAGTTACTATTAGCCTCTTTCTCTGGCATAGCCGAGTATCTGTAATTCATCTGCTAGCTGGAACAGCAGTCACAACCTTAGCTGGTATTTATTTTGCGGTCACTATGCGCCTGGCACTCTTCTGGCACATAGTAGGTGGGTGTGGATGGGAGATAAACCTGGCAGCACTCAGATCTAGCCCAGTTTCTCTCCTTCTACCCTCACCCTCACTCTCAGCCTCCTGGCGAGAGCTGTGCTCCGTGGCACAATGGGGACCTTTTTTTCCCCTCCAGTCTGCTCAGAAGTTGCACATGGGTTTGTTGTTGATGTTTAGTCACCAATTTATATCTGACTCAAGTTGTGTGCCACCCTATGGACTGCAGCACACCAAGCTCCTCTGTCCGTGGGATTTCCCAGACAAGAATAGTGGAGTGTCAATCAAAAAAAATACTTTGTTGTTAAAAAATGTAACCATCATCCTAGGCTTCAGCAAGCTATAGTCCTTTTCCTGGTAAAGAATATTGCATTGATGTTCATTGCTGCTGACTGATCAGGGTGATAGCTGCTGAAGGTTGGGGTGGCTGTGGCAATTTCTTAAAATAAGACAACAATGAAGTTTGAGGGGAAAAAAAAAGAAAACTGGAGTGGGTTGTCATTTCCTTCTCCAGAGGATCTTCCCAACCAGGGATCAAAGCTGCGTCTCCTGCATTGTAACAGATGATTTTCTGGGAAGCCCTTCATAAGGAGCAGTAGAGATCATATTATACTCCTCAATACCAGTGGTGCTAGTGGTAAAGAACCTGCCTGCCAATGCAAGAAACATAAGAATCGAGGATTCGATTCCTCCTGGGGAGGGTGCCCAAGGCGTGGCATCCCCGTAGGAAGTCTGACCCTCTTCCTTCAGGTCTGAAGGAATCCATCCCCTGACTGTGTGTTTAAAATGAGAATCTGAAGACCACTGTTCACCCATTAAGCTACCTTCTCTCCAAGTCCTGTGGGCCTGGGAGATTCTATCAATCATCCAGAAGCAAAGATGACAAAGAGTCTGAGAGCCATTTCATCCAAAGTGTGGTAAGCTGAGTGCTCCACAGCAGGAAGCACTCCTTGTTGGACCAGAACATCCAGCTCCCCCACCCCTACCCCCACTACCATGCCTATTCCCTGGACACATAGAGCAAACTTACCTCAAGGCTCACACTCTTCCATCCCTGTGCTGGGCAAGCTGCTCCCAAGCCCTCCCTTGCCTCGTTCATCATTTGCATGTCCAATCAAAGGTCACTTTCCACAGATCTCGCCTGTTGCCTCCTCCATTGACTCCCATCTAAAGCAGGTCTCCTGGCTACTCTCTAGAGTGCCCCCCTACACACACAGTTTTATTTATAACACTGCAGCTTGTACTGGTATATTCATTCTTTCATTAGACTCTTATCTCCCCAAGGCAGAGATTATGGGAGACTGCCTACTCACTCAGCCCCAGGGCCCAGCATTGTACCTGCACAGGATCCATGTCCAGGAAGTGTGACAATGAGCTCACCTGGCCTGCACAAACTAGACCGGGATCCTGGCTAAGCCACACACACATTCTTTCTGGTCCTTGGTCCCATCTACACATGCTTGCATGCTCACTCAGTTGTGTCCAACTCTTTGCAACCTCATGGACTATAACCTGCCAGGCTCCATCTGTAGAAAGAGCCAAGAAGCGGCATTTAGTTTGCCACTTCCTAAGGGTCTGACCATGCTTCAAGCCATCCTTTAATGAATCTATGAGAACTAGTGTGTCCTCAGCCAAGCTTCAAAATCAGTGTGTAACTGCTTCACTTCACTAATGAAGTCCATCTTCTGTCCTCATGTCCAACTCTCAGCTGGCCACTTCATTCAGGGAAGCCCCTGCCCACCGCACAGTATGCCCCTTCTCTCCTTGTCTGGAGGAAATAAGACATTCCTTTCTTTCTCAGGTGCTTGTTAGGAAAGCATCTTATAAGCTCATTCTCACTAAAGTGTGAGTGACTGATAGGGTGGAGGCATTGAGCCCCATATAAGTTTGCCTTTTATTCATTCGGCAAACTTGTTGGGTACCTTCCTGTGGGCAGCGCTGTGAGTCTGAGAAACAAGCTAACATCATAAAGTGCTAGCTGCAAGGCAGCATTGCGGTCACACATGCGCAAAGATTCTCATTCTACTTGCAAAACCACTCTAGACCACAGGACCAGGAGGTGAGGAGACCGAGGCCCAGAGGAGCGGCGTGGCCTGCCCCAGGCTCCAAACCAGACAGGGGCAGGGCCTATCTCACCCCTTCCCCAGATGTTATACAATTGCAGGGCCGAGAAGTAAGGGATGTAGCGTGGGGGCCTCAGAGCCTGGAAAACAGGTACCCCGTGCTGACAGCAAGTTGTAGGGGCCGAAGTTTAGAATGTCTAATTACTTCTCTTCAGGTACATTAATACAAGCAGAATTTCAACATTTTTCTCTTGAATCTCAGATTTTAAATACCAACAGTGCAATGACAAAACAGAAACCTCAAAGTAGGCAAAAAAATAAAACCAGAAGGGAGCAGTTGTGTCATTAACATGATAGGGTCAAGACCTTGAAGGTGAAATCAACCTATAGGACATATTATGGAGAAAAACTAGCTATAAGAAAGAGTGAGATTCTGCTTTGGGTTAAATGTAGCTGTGGTTACAGTTTCTGGGTAACGAGCATTTCTGTCGTCTAGAACACATAACAGGATTCGGGGATGTGATGAGCTTGGCACTGTGATGCAAGTTGGTTGCGATGGTCCCTGTGGACCCTCTCTCGCCTTTCTCAGTTCAGAGTCTGCTACCAACAGGGATGATGACATCACGATTCGTAGTTTCTTTCCCTTCTGCAAGGAAGTATGGGCCCCATGGAATAAGGTCCTTACATGAGTCCCTCTTGCTTTATAGGTGTCAGCCAGAACATGGCGCTCAAGCTGAAGTCAGCCAAGAAATTGTTCATTTTCTTAGGAAAATCAGCGTTGGCTCTCGTGGAGACTGTAGTTTTTGCTATAATCCCAAAGCCACGGAAGAATGTTGCTGGTGAAATCGTACTTATAACAGGCGCTGGAAGTGGACTCGGAAGGCTCCTAGCCCTCAAATTTGCCCAGCTTGGGTCGGTGCTTGTGCTCTGGGATATCAATCAGGAGAGTAATGAGGAGACCTGCAAGATGGCTGGGGCAGCTGGAGCCAAGGGGGTCTATGCCTATACCTGTGACTGCAGCCGGAAGGAGGAGGTGTACAGGGTGGCCAGTCAGGTAAACCTGTGTGCTTGCTCTTCCCAAGGGCAGTAAGGCCTTGATCTGGTCTCGGATGTCCATCGGTTTCCCTGCTTGCCTTCCTCAGTGCTAATCTGCCTCTCTTTAAAAAATATCAGGGTGTGGGAATTAGCATTTTTGAGTTCTTGCTATGTGCCACACACCATGCTTGGCACCCTCTGAATTATACTCCTATAAAGTCAGGCATCTTATTATCTCCACGTCAAAATACGAAAATGGAGACTTAGTGCAGGTGAGTTTCTCAGCTGACTTAACTGAGAAGTGCGGGTAATAAGTAGCAGAGCTGCAGGTGGGATGCGAGTCTCTTGACTCTGAAGGATGCCCTCTGACCAGCTCATGTGCTGGTTGTCCGGGCCCCCTGTTACCATGTAAGAGAAAGACCATAGCACCCTTCATGGAGGCATAACAAAAACTGAGAAGCAGGGCTAGTAAATAACCTGCTGGGAGTCACAGAGCAGGGGAGGACCACGCCAGGAGGTGAACCCGTATCTAGCCTGATTGCAGGTCCAGCTGTTTCCCCCACTCCTAACAGTGATTTCCTTTCAACCTGCATCTCTCTCATGTGGTTGTATGAAAAGTGAATATGTTATTCATCCTAAAGACTCTTAACTGCATCTGCCCCTTTGGTGACAGTAGAGAAGTATGTATAAAGAACACTTTCAGAAGCTCAGAGCTCCAGTGGATTTGCAGAGCCCAAGGAGACACATGCCTGTGTGGTGGCTGCTTCCTCTTCCCTCATAAGGATTTCTCTAACCGCTTGTTGCACGAGCACTGCACACATCACTCTCCTGGACTACTTTTTTGTGGCTCTCGGAGTTCCCTGCTTTCGGGAGAAGGAGGAAAGTAGATGTGCCTGCTGGAAGGTTCCTGCCCAGCTTATAGGCTCTAACCGGGCTCTGCTTGCAGCTTCTCATCTGACTCCCCAGTGGAGGGGTGTGTAGGTCTCTGGCCAGGGAGTTTCTTTTAAGTTGTGACTTTTGTCTTTACATCTTACACATGTGTTACCACCACTGTCACCAATTGCAGGCTGCCTGGCAAGTCTGGGGATCCAGACCAGACAAGCTGGCATGGGCTTGTGCGGGGACCACCTTTCAAAGTGTAGGGGGGTCTGCTGCAGCTACTTTTGCAAACTAAGCTCTTTGCACTTGGAACACAGTCTCCTGCCAGGTTGACTTCCCCTGGCTATGAGCCACTCTTAAGCAGTGACTGGTTCACATTTAAAGACAAAAGACCTTAAGACATTCATACTATAAACCAGCCATTTCCACCTCTTGTCCTTGATAGAGGAAAGGTAACCAGGAAATTTTTATCCCATAGAGGAATAATCAAAGTGCAGATTTTTAAAGCTGATGTGACAGTGTTTTACTTCCACAGAGCCCAGTAACTTTGAAATCTTGTGTTCCTAGATCATAGCTTGGGACCGATTTCAGAAAGTCCATCCTCGCCACCTGGCATGCTGGTTGAGTCGTTTATTGTTCGAATCACACAGCCCTGTTCAGCAGGTGATTGTGCCCCAGGAAGAGTGCCTTGACTGCTGTTCAGCTTTGATTTGACTAAATATTTTAGCCACTCTCCATATCAGACTTTAAGTTAGATTGTTTCCAGCACTTTCATCTGAAAACTTCGACATGAAATGTGAGGTTTCCTTGGTCTCCGTTGCAATCCTAAACTTCGCCAAGGCTAGGGATCTTATTGGCTAGTGGACACCAAGCGTGTCACCTTCCTTGCTGGGACTCAGGCCTCCTGGGAGAGCGAGAGTGGCAGTGTCTGCTCGTCAGTAATCCATCCCGTCTCCCCCGCTGCACCACCCACACAGGCAGGCTCTGACCCACATCTGCACACCCACACGAGTGCACACACAGCAACAGAGCCAGAGACAGATGCAGGTGGTGCTGCAGCCAGGGGTTCCCTCTGATTCGGGGAACACAGGGCCCCTGCTATGTGATACAAATTCCAGGAATGAAATTCAAAACACGAAGGCAAGCCAAGGGACGGCCCCACCGCCTGCGGTCAAGCCTGGAAAACCCTGTGCTCAAAAAAAAAAAAAAAAAAAAGAAATCTGACCAAGCCTGGGTCACTTGCTGACGGTTTGCTCTAAAGGGAAGGCTCCAGTGGCACTCCCAGGATTTTTATTTCTTAAATGAAAGTTATTAAGTATCTAGTCTGGCTGGTGCCAGTGCGACAGCAACAGATGGGGCCCCCTCTGATCCTCCCTTCACAGACCTTGCACCTAAACATTTGTGTTGGGGAGAAGAGAACCAGCCAAAGGGTGAAAACAGGACAGACAGGTTCTGAGCTCCTGTATGTCTGAAACATTCATATGACTATCATACTCCCTCATTCCCTCCCTGCCCCACCTCCGTTGCTACAAGTGCCAGGGCTTGATTTACATGGCATGGTATCATGCCTGATATAGCACCACATTCATCAAAAGGCTGTGCTGCTCATGCTTCATTTTAGCATCGGACAAAGTCACCAACCATGTCACTACTGAGTATAAAATAACTCTCCTTGTAGGAAAGTAGCATTGCAGGTGTTGCAACCATCATAAGAAGAGGGGAAGATTAGTAGAAAGGCATTAGACTTAAATCTCTGATGTGCCATGAACTCTGCAAAGGAAATAGACATGCTTTGTTTTTAGAGTGCCTTGCAGCAGCAGCTCAGTCTGAGTTAACAAGGACAGAAGCATCTAAAACCACAGGAAAATAAATCCAGTTCACGTAAGGAATTATGGGCACACCTCATTTTATGGCACTTCACAGATAACTGCATTTTTTCTACCATCTGAAGATTTTTTTTGCAAATTGAACGTTTGTGGCAATCCTGCCTTGAGCAACTCTTCGCGGCACCCTTCTTTCAACAGCATTTGCTCACTTCATGTCTCAGCATCACATTGTTTCTCACGATACTTCACACTTTCATTATTATATTTGTTCTGGTGAGCTGTCATCAGTGATCTTTGTTACTGCAGATCAGTCAAGGCTTAAATGATGGTTAGCGTTTTTAGCAAAAAAAAATTTCTCATTAAGGCAACTTGTTTTTTAAACCTAAAGCAATTGCATACTTAATAGATAACAGTATAGTGTAAACATAACTTTTATATGCACCAGGAAACTGAAACATTTGTATGACTCACTATGTTGTGGCGTCAGCTTCACTGCTGGTGGCGGGGTCTGGAACTGAACCTGTATATCTTCAGGGTCTCCCTGTGCTGCCCTGGTGGTGCTGATTTCCTTATTCAATTCAGGTGAAGAAAGAAGTTGGTGATGTTTCCATCCTGATCAACAATGCCGGAATCGTAACAGGCAGAAATTTCATGGACTGCCCAGATGAGCTTATAGAAAAGTCTCTTGATGTGAATTTCAAAGCACATATATGGGTAAGTACCTTTTCTTCTCATTATAAACGTCATTCCCAGGTGGTGCTAATGGTGAAGAACTCACCTGCCAGTGAGGGAAACATAAGAGATGTGGGTTAGATCCCTGGGTCAGGAAGATCCCTGGAAAAGGAAATAGCAACCCATCCAATGGCACCCCACTCCAGTACTCTTGCCTGGAAAAGCCCATGGACGGAGGAGCCTGGTGGGCTGCAGTCTATGGGGTATAGAAGAGTCAGACACGACTGAGCAACTTCACTTTCACTTTTCACTTTCATACATTGGAGAAGGAAATGGCAACCCACTCCAGTGTTCTTTCCTGGAGAATCCCAGGGACGGCGGAGCCTGGTGGGCTGCCGTCTCTGGGGTCGCACAGAGTCAGACACAACTGAAGCGACTTAGCAGCAGCAGCAGCCAGTATTCTTGCCTGGAGAGTCCCATGGACAGAGAAGCCTGGCGGGCTACAGTCCATGGGGCTGCAAAGAGTTGGGCACGACTGAAGCAACTTAGGCTTCCTCTTGTTCTCTTACAGTAGTGAAAGTGTTAGTTGCTCAGTCATGTCTGACTCTGCCGGGCTCCTCTGTCCATGGGATTCTCCAGGCAAGAATACTGGAGTGAGTTGCCATTCTCTTCTCCAAGGGATCTTCCTGACCCAGAAACTGAACCCAGATCTCCTGCATTGCAGGCAGATTCTTACAGAATCCACTGCAGAGTGGACTCTTACAGCAGTACTGGTCTTAAATAAAGCACAGACTTCTCAGTTCTAGCTCAAACTGTCCTCTCCTGATCCAACTTAATCTCTACCTCCCCACACCTCTGCTCAGGGAATCCTGCAAAGACACAGCTGCTCTTGTGTCCTAATCATGTACTGACAGCCAGTGTCCTGTCTGGTACCATCCCAGGCACCTTGTGAATAAGCCTTCAAACAGCCCAGTGAGATGAGGGCTCA
Organism: Aepyceros melampus; assembly: GCA_006408695.1. Lineage (NCBI taxonomy): Eukaryota > Metazoa > Chordata > Mammalia > Artiodactyla > Bovidae > Aepyceros > Aepyceros melampus. The sequence continues at coordinate 325,013 of SJXQ01008728.1, forward strand.
CAGAAGTTAAAAGTGACCATGCTTAGACATGACCAAGTGACCTCATCATTTGCCTAGGCAGGAACTCCCTTGAAGTGAAAGGAGGCATAATTAACAAGCAAACATCCACCAGGTCTGTTTGGGGGCACACGAAGATACACAGTCAACTTTGTTGTTGCTCTTCATTTGCCAAGTTATGTCTGACTCTGCAACCCCATGAATTGTAACACTCCAGGCTTTCTGTCCTTCATTATTTCCCAGAGTTTGCTTGAACTCATGTCCATTGATTGAGTGATGCCATCCAACCATCTCATCTTCTCTCGCTCCCTTCTCCTCCTGCCTTCAATCTTTCCCAGCATCAGGGTCTTTTCCAGTGAGTCAGCTCTTCACAACAGGTCCCCAAAGTATTGGAACTTCAGCTTTAGCATCAGTCCTTCCATTCATATTCAGGGTTGATGTCCTTTAGGATTGATTGGATGGATCAAGGACAGCACAGAGATCTTTTAGGACTCTCAAGAGTCTTCTCCAGCACCAGAGTTCAAAAGCATCAATTCTTCAGCCCTCAGCTTTCTTTGTGATCCAGCTCTTACGTCTATACATGCCTACTGGAAAATCCATAGCTTTGGCTATGCGGACCTTTGTTAGCAAAGTGATATCTCTGCCTTTCAATATGCTGTCTAGGTTTGTCATAGCTTTTTTTCCAGGGACAGCGAGCCCACCAGCAGCCTGATAACTATGTGCCTTGAACATTAAAAAGCATGGTCCTGACTTTCAAGGAGAGGTGCCCACACTCAAGTTGCATTGTCCTGGCCTTTGCACAGACCAGTCACATCAGCCTCTCCAGCCATGCACACACCCTTGTTCTGCCCCTCCTGGCTCTTGCTCATGATCACGTCTCCCTGACAGACCAGATGAGTTTAAAAACAAAGTGATATTTTTAAACTGAAACCAATAGCCACATGTCCTGTGAACAAAGTTCAGGAAAAATTTGAAATTCAAATATAAGCCAAAGGAGGAAAAAAGGCACCATAAATCTAAATAACCATATCTTTGAGTGGTCTTACTGGTTTGTGGACTGTGGATACCACAATTAAGATTTTCCTGTACTGTTTCAATTATTTTTTGTTGTGTTTTTAAAAGTCAAATATGAGCAAATGTAAGTTTGAGTAAATTATTTTTAATAATTGAAATTCCAATTAAAATACTGGAATAACCACCAGAAAAATATTGATCCACAGTTTAAACAAGATGGTTACTTGCCAATATTTAAGTTTGAATGTCCCATTTCCTTCAGGTATTTTTTTGAACTTGAACAATTTTTTTCAATCATGATGATTATATAAACATCTGAAAAAAATATATAATATGCTAGAAAATGTTAAATGTTTTACCTTGATCTTCTTAGACTTATAAAGCCTTTCTACCTGCAATGATTGCTAATGATCATGGACATTTGGTGTGCATTTCAAGTTCAGCTGGATTAATTGGAATAAATGGACTGGCAGGTAAGAGAAATATGGTATTTCACAACCTCAGCTTGAGCAACAGCTCTGTCTAGGTTTGTCATAGCTTTTTTTCCAGGGACAGCGAGCCCACTAGCAGCCTGATAACTACGTGCCTTGAACATTAAAAGGCATGGTCCTGACTCTCAAGGAGAGGTGCCCACACTCAAGTTGCATTGTCCTGGCCTTTCACAGACCAGTCACATCAGCCTCTCTAGCCATGCACACACCCTTGTTCTGCCCCTCCTGGCTCTTGCTCATGATCACGTCTCCTGCTCATAATCAGCACTGACTTGGTGCATTAATAATAAATGGTAATAGATGAAGACATATGTTCAGTAAGGTAAGTTGTTGAGAACTTTATCATCCAGCGAAACTGCCCAGCTGCTATACTTACACAAAGTTGAACTATGCACTTTAGAATCATTAGGTCTTATGCAGTTGCTTGGAATTAATAAAAGACCTAGATGGGTGGGATAAGGAGGTGGGAGAGAAGCTCAGGAGGGAGGGAGTATACATATACATATAGCTGATTCATGTTGTTGTACAGCCGAAACTAACACGACATTGTAAAGCACTTATCCTCCAATTTAAAAAAAATTAAGAGAGACCCTACTTATAAATTCCTTACACAAGTGATTAGCATAGTTACCTTCCCCCAAACTCACCTGACACCGTAATCAGGGTGTTAAGGAGGATCCTTCTGGGACTTCCTTGTGGTCCAGTGAATGAGAATTGCCGTCCAATGCAGGGGGTGCAGGTTCATCCCTGGTCAGGGAACTAGATCTCATATGCTGTTTAGTCACTCAGTTGTGTCTGACTCTTTGCAACCCCATGGACCACAGCACACCAGGCTTCCCTGTCCTCCACAATTTCCCAGAGTTTACTCAAACTCATGCCCATTGAGTCATGACACCATCCAACCATCTCATCCTCTGTCGCCCCCTCAATCTTTCCCAGCATCAGGGTCTTTTCCAGTGAGTCAGCTCTTCTCATCATGTGCGCAAAGTATTGGAGTTTCAGCTTCAGCATCAGTCCTTCCAATGCACATTCGGGTTGACTTCCTTTAGTATTGACTGGTTTGATCGGATCTCCTTGCTGCCCAAGGGACTCTCAAGAGTCTTTTCAGGGCAACTGAGCACATGCACCACAACTACTGAGCCCACGCTCTGGAGCCTGTGCTCCACAACTAGAGAAGCCTCCACACTACAGTGGAGACCCAGTGCAGCCGAAAAAGAGAGAGGACCCTTCTGCTCTATGAATTTTCCATAAGTGGTCTCCCCTGGCTGGGAGCTTGGAGAAAATATCTTCACCCCAGGAAACCTAAAATTAACTTTCTTTTGCTGTTCCATCAGTTAGAGACTGGCAAGAATTTCTTGTCACTTCCATGTCCCTTGCAACTGACTTGACATTAGCAGTGGGGAGGGGATAAGACATACAAGATCTTTGGTGAAGAAGGCCCACTGAGGAGCTGGCTCTAGGAAGTCCTGCCCTTCCCCCGGGGGGGTCCCCCGGAGGCTCATCCATCAGAACCCTAATTGCAACACTCAGGTAGCAGACCAGCCAGCTTGGCTGACTCATAGCTGGTTCCAGATTCACAACACTGGTCTCAGCAAGTATCTCTCAGCTGCCAGATAAGTTTCCAGAACCACTTGTCACCCCAGTATTAGCAGTCTGTACATGTCTCCCTATAGCCTGGGTCTCCCTGCCTCTGTTCTCCTTAGACTCCATCAGGCATTATTATTACCCCTCTCTCTCATACATCTGAGAAGTCACAGGTCCTTGACATAACCACAGGTGCATTACAGGGCCTGTTAATCCTTTTGTTAGACATAGCATCTTTCTTCAAATGCAAGTCTCTCCTCCCTGGCTCCCTTATAAATAAGTATTCCCGGCGTGGGCAGCAACTCCCCAGAATCAGAACCACTGGGGCTGCTACTTGGAAGGCAGGTTCCCTGGCCCTGGGCTGTACCTGCTCATCCCAGTCTCAGGGGTAGAGGAGCTCAGTGAGCTATAGTTCTACCAGATGACTAATATGATCCCAGAGGCGGCTCAGGAGCCCCCCCCGCCACCTCCGTGCACCCCTCACTACTTCTTCTGTGTCTTTCCCAGCATCTGGGGCAGCAACTGCCTGATACCCTGTGCCTGGCACGTGCAGCCTGGTTCTTGCTGGCTGGAGTAGCTGCTTCCCAGCAGAGCACCAAGGTGTGTGTCTTCTGCTGTGTGAGGCAGAGGGAAGGATAAGTCACTTAAATGCCTTTTCTTCTCCTGACATTTCCTTTCAGCAAACTGAATGCCCAGGTTTTGACTTGAAGTGAGTGTAACCGAGGACAGAAAGCTCAGAACTGACCCAGATGCCACTTCTCCTGCATTTGAAGATAGTCAAGCAGTTGAGGTTCAAGGGGCAGTGTGTTCTTTGCAACTCCATGGACTATAGCCCACCAGGCTCCTCTGTCCATGGGTTTCTCCAGGCAAGAATACTGGAGTGGGTTGCCATGCCCTGATCTTCCCAACCCAGGGATCAATCCCAGGTCTTCAGCATTGCAGGCAAATTCTTTACTGTCTAAGCCACCAGGGAAGCCCAAAAAAGAAAACCTTTGTTTTCTTTCTGGAAGTGGAAGAATTCGAGTTGGAAGAAAACTGCTCTGACAGGTATCGTGACCAGCACTGATCTCTGCCGCCTAGGCTCCCACTTGACTTATTATTATTTGTTTTTTTTTGGCTGCACTGGGTCTTTGTGGTGGTACTTGGGCTTTTCACTAGTTTTGGCATGAAGGGGCTTCTCTTGTCGCAGAGTAAGGGCTCTAGAGTGCGTGGGCTGCATAGTGTGGCTCGTGGGCTTAGTAGCTCTGAGACATGTAAGATCTTAGTTCCCTGACCAGGGATCCAACCTGCGTCCCCTGCCTTGGAAGGCAGATTCTTGACCACTGGACCAGCAGGGAAGTCCTTTGACTTATTATTTTATTTCTTCTTCTATGTGTCCTCCTGCCCCATTTGGGCCAGAGTTCTTTGGGACAGAACCCACATCTGGTGCCCCATGTCAGGGCTGCAGAGTGCCTTGCCATCACTGCCACGGGAGTGAAGTTCAACTGTGCGACTCCCGGCAGCCCTGCTGTTCCTCAAGCGCACATGGCCGTTGTTATCTGACCTTGAGGTGATCACCGACCTTCCCACTCATGCCTCACCTCTTCCAGGCAGAGCAGACCAAGATCATGCAAAACAAGAACTCTGAAATGGTTTGTCTCTGCCGGTATTCATGTTATGAGGAAATCTTCCTGTAATGCCAATTTAAAACTTTCCACTATATTATAGTATCGTTTTTCCTTTCAGATTACTGTGCAAGTAAATTTGCAGCCAATGGACTTGCTGAATCGATATTTTTAGAATCACTTGCCAAGGGACAGAACGGGATCAAAACCACTATCGTGTGTCCATTTCTTATAAAAACCGGAATGTTTGACGGATGTACTACTGGGTAAGCATAGTGTTTGATTTCAAAGGAACTGTATTTTGAAAAACGATTGACCATCAATTTTATTTTGTTCTGGCTAAAGTTATTTAAAAGGACTTTTCCAGCATTCAGCCTGCTTTATAAACGGTTTTAGAATTTATTTCCTTAGATGTGTTAGTGATTAAGACACTGGGTTAAATAGTGACGGTTTATCAAGGCTTGGAGAAGGAAATGGCAACCCACTCCAGTATTCTTGCCTGGGAAATGTCATGGAAAGAGCAGCCTGGTGGGCTGCAGTCCATGGGGTCGGAAAGAGTCAGACACAGCCAAGCATGAGCACAGCACACAAACCTCAAGGCTGGCCTCAACCTGCTCCCCCATCTCCTTGGCGCTCCTGCACACACCCCCTTTCTGCCACCAGCTCCATCCTGCTCTCATCCCTGATTCCACAGAAGAATAAGAAGTTGTTAAAGGGGCGTAAATATACAGGCTGCACTCATCAGATGACAGGCAGTTACTTTTCAACGATGCGCTTTGCAACATTTAGGCCATTTGTTTACTTTGCTTTCACACATGTGCCTATTATAACATCATTGTATTAATTAGAATCCCTGTTTTCCACTTCAAATTCTAGTTGTTACTCACCATATTGATAATAAGAGAGCAAGTACAGAAAAATATCAAATCTGGAAGGAAAAGAAGCCAATAAATGACAATGTCTTGTGTGTGTATGCTTGCTAAGTCACTTCAGTCATGTCCAACTCTTTGCGACCCTATGGACCGTACTGTCTGTGGGATTCTCCAGGCAAGAAAACTGGAGTGGGTTGCCATTTCCTCCTCCAGGGGATCTTCCCAACCCAGGGATGGAACCTGTGTCTCTTATGTCTCCTGCATTGGCAGGCAGGTTCAATACCACTAGCTCCACCTGGGAAGCTCACAACGGTTTTATTGTAATTTTTAAGAACTGCTTTCTCTAATTTCTTTGTTTTTTTTTTTAACCCTCCCCCGCTCCCCCAGCTGTCCTTCTCTCTTACCGCTTCTGGAGCCAGAATATGCAGTCAGGAAGATAGTAGATGCTATCCTGCAAGAAAACATGTACCTGTATATGCCCAAGTTTATATACTTCATGGTGTTTTTAAAAAGGTAATGTTTCTGCTCCTATTAATTCTCAATGTGCCAGTCCAGTCAACAGCTTATTCCAGAGCCAACAGAGAGGAGCCATTTAAAAGATAACTGGTGGGGGGCTGAGGTGGGGGGAAGATAACAGTGTTTAATATATTTGTGTATTTGTTTTGTTTTCGTCTGTGCTGGGTCTTCACTGCTGTGTGGGTGTTTCTCTGGTTGCAGCAAGTGGGGGCTGCTCTGCAGTTGGGGTGAGCAGGTTCTCACTGCCATGATTCTTCCTGTTGTGGAGCAAGGCTCTAGGATGCATCCTGACTTAAGCATCAGGATGGCCACATGGAGAAGATAATATTTGACCAGAGACCTGAACCTGGGAAGGGCAGGAACCGCCTGGATATCCCGGGTTGCCCAGAGGGACCATGGGCCCAGGGTCCTTTTCTTGTCCCCACTCCTAGGACAAGTCTCCGGTTGGCTGACTGTGCCCTTCCTCGTGCTGTGGTGTGAACGTCATGATGGACAGGATCAAAGTGTCAGGAGGGGCGAGCGGGATGGGAAGATGGACAGTCTTAGTTGGGTCTTGCCAAAGCTCTGAGGGGCTATTGCATGGACTTCTCTCTGTTGTCCAGGAAAGAAAGGTCAATGACCTCTTTGGACAGTGGGAGGAACAGAGTGTTGAGAGCCCAGTAGCACTGTGAGCAACAGGGCGAGGTTGCAAGGCAGGATCAAGACTCCTCAAGGCTGCACACTTCCTGTCCATCATTACAGAATGTAGTCAGGCCTTGAGACTGACACAGAAGTGAGTGAATAATGTAAATAAAGCAAAGAGAAACACAGAGATCCTGGGCCGGTGTCCTCCCATGTGGTGGACGAGCCCTGAGTGACCTCAAGACAGGGACGTTCAGGTGGGCATGAGTGACTGACGTCTTCTGCAGCAAGTCAGTGGCCCTGCTTTTCAGTGGAACTTATAAAGATGTTCCATGAATGATAACCAAGATGTTCCCTCTTGTGTTCTCTTTAGCTTCTTGCCCCTCAAGCTGGGGCTGCTTTTGGGTGAGTACATGGGGGCCTTTAATTTAATGGATGGCTTCACTGGTGCCAGAAAGAAAAACTGAAGACCAATTCTGTGGCTGACATCCCCGGATACCCACAGTTACACAACATCTGTTTCAGTGAAGAAGTGTCTTTGTTGACAGAATGTACCTGGAGACCACAAGCACCAGTCTGCTGTCTGGACTAGTATTTGCAACCAGTGCCTCTGAAAATAATGTTGCACTCTGTTTTTCTGTTGAGTTTTTTAAATTAAAAAAAAAAAGTCCATGTTTGGTGTTTGCTTGCAACTGCTGTGGAAGTGATTGTTGCTGTTGTTTTAGTTACTAAATCACATCCGACCTTTTGTGACCCCATGTGTGGAAATGAGATAATCCACTCTCTCTTGTGAATTGCTCATCATTTTGGTCCGGGGTCTGTGGCTGAACATGCACTGGATAGGGGAAGTGAGGGCTGAAAAGAAGCCCGGGTGCATGCAGAGGTGGGGTGTCCTGAGGACACAGAGCTCATTCCCCATCACCTTGTTCTCAGACTTGGCCTTGTTGAAACTGTGCCATCTGGCATGGAAAGGTCAGCCTCCCACATCCTTCTCCCCACACAGATGCTCGTCCTCCTCCCCACAAAGATGCTTGTTTCTGCAGCCATGGGTACTCAGAGAGCAAGTGCCAGACCTGCTGAAGGTTCCCCAGGGGCACCGTGTCAGGGAGCTTTCCTGCACATTCCGGCATAACCAAGGGCCAGTGATACTGGCGTGCCTGCTAAGTCACTTCATTTGTGTCCAGCTCTTTTGCGACCCCATGGACTGTAGCCCACCAGGCTCCTCTGTCTATGGGATTCTCCAGGCAAGAATACTGGAGTAAGAGTGCCATGCCCTCCTCCAGGGGATCTTCCCAACCCAGGGATCGAACCTGCATCTCTCACATCTCCTGCATTGGCAGGTGGGTTCTTTACCACTAGCGAAGCCTCAGTGATCCTGGACCAAACTTTAAATAGGATCACATTGCTTTCCTAGAAGACACCAAAGAGCGGTTGCTTATGACCCTGAAGAAATGACCTTCTCCAGAGTTAGATGAACTGTTCCCTATTAAACCAGAAACCATTCCTGTGGGTAATTTCAAGTGTTTCATTTAGTAGTTCAAACTGAGTTTCTCATAAGGTACTTTTTTTTAACAGAAGGAACAAATTTATCCATTTATATTCATCAGGGCTGCCTTCATTCCATTTGTATTGCATGCTTAGGGTTTAATCGACTGGCCAACTCTTTTCACGCTTTGGAGATTAACTATAAAAGCAAATTAAAAGAAATATGTTAATTACCATAGCCTCAGAGCTCCTTCCCTGGGTGGGTGGAAGCACCTGCCTTGAGAGAGAAACAGCAGCCTTTGTCTCCTATCTCTGTCACTGGAGACTGGGGAGGGGGGATGAGCACCTTGGGAGTTCCTGTGAGAGGCATTTTGGGGGTAAGATGCTCTTAGAGGGGCGGCCGTCTCAGGAAATGTGGCATCTAGAATCCATTATGGACTGATTTCTCCTGAGCTGCCTGTAGGATTCTGACAACTCTGCCCCTGCATTTCCTTTCCCTTCAGAAAGTCTTTTTAAAAAACAAACAAACAAAAAAAACCCCTCATTTTTCATAAAATTAGCCCACAAAGACATTTGAAAATGTGTTTTCTTTTTGCAAAAATGGGTGATTATTTTCAATATTCCAAAGCAACTGTATCTTCCTTGTTTAAAATACTTTGTTTGGGCTTCCCAGGAGGCACTAGTGGTAAAGAATCCACCTGCCAATGCAGGAGATGCAAGAGGTATGGATTCAATCCCTGGGTCAGGAAGATCCCCTGGGGAAAGAAATGGCAACTCCAGTATTCTTGCCTGGGAAATCCCATGGACAGAGGAGCCTGGCAGGCTAGAGTCCATGGGATTGCAAAGAGTTGGACCCGACTGAGCACACACACACACATATGTCAGTGATTATATAAACTGCAGAAGTGCTGGGCTAAAATATTTTGTTTTTTACTGTTTTTTTGGAGAAGAAAATTCTTCAACAAAGTAAGGATTTTGCAAAAATAATAGGCCTTAACAATATAGGCCTTATGTATTTTTAAAAAACTTATTTTACGATCATAAAAACAATAGCTCATATTTGTTGTGCCTGGCACAAAACTTGCCACTTTACACACATGATTTCATTAAATGAGAATCATAAAGGTATCTGATGGATGCTGAAGAAGAAACGACATTTATTTCACAAGGGTGACATCCTCCTCAACCAGGGACCTGCATTCAGAGGATCAAAGACCCACTTATATTGACCAATCCTGTGCCAAATCCTTGGCTAACAAGGTTAATTAAGAGTGAGGCACAATATTGCTCCCGTATTACAATTCCAAACACGTAGATTCTAGGGGCCTGTCTCTTTAACTGAAGAATAAAGAAGAGACTCTAAGGGGATTTTGTAGAACAAGGGTCTGGGGCATAGTGGACACCCACCAACTCATAACAGCATTAACAGCAATTATTTCTAATTGAAGTGCATCTTGGCTGGATGACTACAGAGGCCTGAAATTCAATTGTGGTTTTACAGTACCTGTACAATTGTCTAAACAAATTTAGACCTACTCGCAACACTCAGAGGGGAAGAGACCACATGTAAATTAGAGAATTCCAGAGGGTGATAAATGCCAAGGTGAATTAACACCACCGGGGAACAAGCATCCTCAGAGTGTTTCCTGGCAGTTTTCATCTGAAATTTAATCCTAATGAAGCCGTGATCAAGAGCCCAACACCCAAAGAGGCCTCAAGACTCAAAAGGCAGAAGACAAGAGCTGCCCCCAGGAATGGGCACTCTGCCCTCCAGATTGCTTCACCTCACATCCTGCAGTCAGCATACCTCACTCAAGAATGAGGACGAACTCTTAATCTTGGAAGGAGTTTGACTGGGGAAGATATGTATGACCATGGTTTTGGGACAGCTTTTTGGCTTATTTTTTTATTATTATTACTTTAATATTTACTTTTATTTTTTATTTGTTTGGCTGTGGTGGATCTTTAGTTGGGACATGTGAGATCTAGTTCCCTGACCAAGAATCAAACTCCAGCCCCCTGCAGGGCTCCCCCACTGGGAGCAGGGACCAGTGGACCACCAGGGAAGTCTCTGGCTTGGTGTTTACGTTGTGATGCTGTACTAGTCAGCTCAGATTGGCCCACCATGACAAAACAGCAGAGACTGAAGGGCTTAAATATCAGACATTTATTTTCTCACAGTTCTGGAGGCTGAAAGTCCAAGATCAAGGTGCCGGTGGGTTCAGGTTCTGGTGAAGGCTCTTCCTGGCATGCAGCAGCCCTCTTCTCACTGTCCTCACATGGTCTTCCCCTGTGTGTGACCACTGAGAGAGAGAGAGACCATGCTCTTCCTATAAGGGCACTAATGCTATCATGAGGTCCCCACTCTCATAACCTAATTGATCCTACTTACCTCCCCAAGGCTCCTTCTCATCACATATCATCACACTAGGAATTAGGGTTTCCAACACCACATGCTATCAGCCAGAGTTAGTCACATGACTGAACTAGCCTGCAATGGAGGCTAGTGTGGTCCCTGACTTGCACTGCATGAGCCAGCTAAACATCAGGGGTTATAGCACTATGGAAAAACATAAAGACACCTGTTGATGTCAACTTATAGCTCTGTCATGTCTGCTTCCCCAAATGGCTATGTATCCTCTTCTCAGATGGAAACCACAGACCCATTCTGCCTTCAAGACCTTCCCACTCTGCGTCTCAGGCAAAGTCCAGGACATCTGGACCAGGGCAGCACTCTGCATCAGGTCCAGAAATGGCTCTTCTCAGTCTGATGACCAAGAAGATAAAAGGTGATATTTTCTGCCATGCTGGATTCCATGGTCTAGAAGACAGGCTTTAATCGCAGCTGCTGGGGAAAGGCTTCGGACCACAGTCTTATTTCTGCTAAGGCCACTGTCTGGAATCCATACTTCCCGGGACTTATCAGACACAGAGGGTGCTGGTTGCTTCAAACATTCCAGGCTCTGCTCTGCAGGTAGAGAGGGCCTCCTGGAACAGACTTTCATCCTCTTAAACCTCCACTTGCACATGGGTGCTCTCCAGTCTTCAATTCCAGAAGACTCTGCTGAAAGCAGCAGAAACATCCAAGTTGTAGCAAAGTTATGATTTGTCTTAGCTTTCCCTCTTATACTGAAGTCTCCCTTAGTGGGTGACAGAGCTTTCAGGGTAGAGTAAGGTCAATGTGAACCCAATGTTCCCATATGCCAAAAAAAGATCACCAGATTTCTAGTCCAGGAGATTATGAGCCCTTGCCACCTCCCACATGAGAACTTGAACTACATCACATATTTTCATCTCTGCCATACATAGCATTGCTCAACATGATATTGAGTTATTGTTTGTTGTTCAGCTGCTAAATCATGTCCAACTCTTTGTAACTCCATGGACAGCAGCACACCAGGTTTCCCTGTCCTTCAGTCTTTCCCAGAGTTTGCTCAAATTTATGTCCATTGAGTCGGTGATGCTATTCACCCATCTCATTCTCTGTGGTCCTCTTCTCTTCTTGCCCTCAATCTTTCCCAGCATCAGCATCTTTCCAATGAGTTGGGTCATCTCCAATGAGTCGGCTGTTTGCATCGTGGACAAAGTATTAGAGCTTCAGTTTCAGCATCAGTCCTTCCAATGAATATTCAGGGTTTATTTCCTTTACAATTGACTGATTTGATCTCCCTGCTGTCCAAGAGACTCTCAAGAGTCTTCTCCAGCACTAAAATGCAAAAGCATCACTTCTTCAGCCCTCAGTCTTCTTTATGGTCCAACTCTCACATCTGTACATGACTACCAGAAAAACCATAGCTTTGACTAGATGGACATTTGTCAGCAAAGTGATGCCTCTGCTTTTTAATATGCTGTCTAGGTTTATCATAGATTTTCCTCCAAGGAGCAAGGTATTGAGTTATAGATTAGTTTAAAAACAAGGTTCAGTGGCCCAGGGATTCAACCCACATCTCCTACGTCTCCTGCATTGGCAGGTGGGTTCTTTACCACTAGCACCCCATGGGAAGCCCGCTGGAGTGGGTAGCCATTCCTTTCTCCAGGAGATCTTCCCAAACCAGGGATCAAACTCAGGTCTCCTACATTGCAGGCATATTCTTTACCATCTGAGCCACCAGGGAAGCCTATCAGTGGGTTTAGATAATTCTAAAGTTTGAAAACAAAACGTCTTTGTAAGTCAATTGTTAAATTTTTAGGACTTCAACTTTTACATTTATTTCCTAGATGCTTTATGAGAAAAAAAATTAAGGGTGATATTAAGACAATGAATATAATGCAAACAAGATTATGTATAATGAATAAATTCAAAAAAATTAAAATAAGATTCAACTGTAACAGTGACTGTAAATAACATAGAGTTAGGAACTATAAGCAGAGAAGGCAATGGCACCCCACTCCAGTACTCTTGCCTGGAAAATCCCATGGATGGAGGAACCTGGTGGGCTGCAGTCCATGGGATCGCGAAGAGACGGACACGACTGAGTGACTTCACTTTCACATTTCACTTTCATGGATTGGAGAAGGAAATGGCAACCCGAATCCCAGGGACAGGGGAGCCTGGTGGGCTGCCATCTATGGGGTCGCACAGAGTCGGACATGACTGAAGTGACTTAGCAGCAGCAGCAGGAACTATAAGTGTATTCTGTCGTGGAAAAGTCTGAAGGTAAGTGGAGCATGCCTTCCATGTGGGCTCTGCTCTATGAAGTTCCAGTGACCTGGGCCACAGACAGCTCCTCACTTGGTCATGCCCATAGTGTGGCAACAGCATCTCCAGCAAGAAAGCAGCTGTCATAGACCCCTCCAGGCAGCAAATGTAGGAAGGGATAAGGATGAAAAAGATACAGGCACAATTTGCCTTTTAAGAATATTTCTAGAAACAGCCACACAACACACTCTTCAAACATTATTAGTCAGATGCAAGTGAGACTGAGAATTGTTGCTTTTATTATAGCAGCCATGATTCCATTCAATAACTGCATAGATTTCTAAACATGGGAAACTGGGCCTCAGTGATCTTGGATCTCAGGCTCTCTCAGATCATAGATAGGCATTCAAATCAGTTGAGTTATGAAACTTACATCAAGTGATGTGAGCTTTCTGAAACCCTTTTGCAATGCTGCAAATGACTGTAATTCCTCATGTGTAATTCCTCATAAAGAGCCTCTTGATAAAAGTGAAAGAGGAGAGTGAAAAAGTTGGCTTAAAACTCAACATTCAGAAAACTAAGATCATGGTATCCCATTCCCTCACTTCATGGCAAATAAATGGGGAAACAGTGGAAACAGTGAGAGACTTTATTTGGGGGGGGGGCTCCAAAATCACTGCAGTGGTGACTGCAGCCATGAAATTCAAAGACACTTGCTCCTTGGAAGAAAAGCTATGACCAACCTAGACAGCTTAGTAAAAAGCAGAGATGTTACTTTACCAACAAAGGTCCATCTAGTTAAGGCTATGGTTTTTCCAGTAGTCATGTATGGATGTGAGAGTTGGACTATAAAGAAAGCTGAGCACTAAAGAATTGGTGCTTTTGAACTGTGGTGTTGGAGAAGACTCTTGAGAGTCCCTTAGACTGCAAGGAAATCCAACCAGTCAATCCTAAAGGAAATCAGTCCTGAATATTCATTGGAAGGACTGATGCTGAAGCTGAAACTTCAATACTTTGGCCACCTGATGCAAAGAACTGACTCATTGGAAAGATCCTGATGCTGGAAAAGATTTAAGGTGGGAGGAGAAGGGGACAACAGAGGATGAGACAGTTGGATGGCATCACCAACTCAATGGACATGAGTTTGAGTAAATTCTGGGAGATAGTGGAGGACAGGAAGCCTGGTGTGCCACAGTCCTTGGGGTCACAAGGAGTCATACATGACTGAGCGACTGAACTGAACTGAATTCCTCATAAGGAGTAAATGAGCTAACAGTTATAAAATGCCTGACATATGGTTTGGTACCTACTAATACTCAATACTCCAGAATCCCATGGACAGAGGAGCCTGGCAGGCTACAGTCCACAGGATCGCAAAAAGTTGGACACAACTGAGTGATGAACACACCCACACACAATGTCAAAACACACCAGGTTTTTACTGTGTCCCCTATGTTAATCCAAAACACCTAATTTATTGTCTTCAGTTTGCTGATGGGTCAAAGAAAAGTAATTTGTTTTCGGTTTATCCAGATTTTGTTGTTTAAGATTGGAATGATGACTTCATGTCAGAGATGAAACCTGATGTTTAGAAGATGAAATCTGAAACCAGAAGTTGGCATCTATCAGCTAATTCTGCATGATTATGTTTAACATGGGTTTTCAGAATATAAAGATCCCTATCATCCTCAGCTTTGTATCATCTCAGCTTTGTGGCTTCTGCCAGAAGTTCAAAGTATCAAGAAAATGTTCTACTTGAGAGCCTATAACTGGGGCTTCTCTGGCAGTTCATTGGTAAAGAATCTACCTGCCAGTGCAGGAAACACTGGTTTGATCCCTGATCCAGGAAGATCCCACATTTTGTGGGGCAACTAAGCCCATGTGCCACAACTGTTGAGCCTGTTACTGAGCCCACGTGCCACAACTACTGAAGTCCATGTGTCCTAGAGCCCGTGCTCCACAACAAGAGAAACCACTGCAGTGAAAAGCCCACATAACACAATTAGAGAGTAGCCCTGATTGCCACTACTAAAGAAAGTTCTGTGCAACAGTGAAGATTCAGCACAGCCAAAAACAAATAAATTAAAAAAAAAAAAGAGCCTATAGCATACGTTTGCACACCTAATACATTTTGTACACATAGTACTTTGCAAAGTGAAACAAAATGGACATTCAGGACATATTTTTGAAAGGAAGACAGGAAGAGATAGAGAGACAGAAGTTAGAAAGGAGAAAGTCAGGAGGAAAGAGAGAACAAATAGGAACCATAAGATAGTCAAGATCCAAAGTTTATCCAAAATTATATCAATATAAGTGAGCTACATAGAGTATAGTGAATAGTAACATGAGTAAAACCATCAAAGTAGAACATTATGTTTTCTTTGTGTGTGTGTGTGTACTCCAAAAGATAGCAAATTCTTTTAGATTACAAAGAATTAAAAGAATATTCTATACCTAAATGTCCACTGACAAGAGGAATGGATAAAAAAAATGTGATACATATATGCAATGGAATATTACTAAGTTATAACAATGAATGAAATAATGCCATTTGCAGCATCATGGATGGACCTAGAGAGTTTTATACTGAGGGAAGTGAGTCAGACAGAGAAGGAGAACTATCACACTATATCCTTTATATGTGAAATCTAAAAAGAAATGATACAAATGAACTTACAAAGCAGAAAGAGTCTCAGAGATTTAGAAAACAAGCTAATGGTTGCTGCGGGAAGGGAGAGTTAGGGAGTTTGGGGAAGGTTGGGTACATGCTGCTATATTCAAAATAGATAACCAACAAGGACCTACTGTATAGCACAGGGAACTCTACTCAATATTATGTGGATAAAGGTGTATGTGTGGCTGAGTCCCCTTGCTGTTCACCTGAAACTATCACAACATTGTTAATCACCTAAACTCCAATACAAAGTAAAAAGTTTGAAAAAGACTATTCTGTAGAAATCCATAGCTGTAAATAACTCCACTTTCTGCAGTGAAATACTAAAATACCCTTAACATATAGTTTTTAAAATGTCATTGCAGCCATTCTGACTGGCGTGAAATGGCACCTCATTGTGGTTTTGATTTGAATTTCTCTGATAATGAGTGATGTTGAACATCTTTTCATGTGTTTGTTAGCCATCTGTATGTCTTCTTTGGAGAAATGTTTGTTTAGTTCTTTGGCCGATTTTTTGATTGGGTCATTTATTTTTCTGGAATTGAGCTGCAGGAATTGCTTGTATATTTTTGAGATTAATTCTTTGGCTGCTATCCAAAAGTCTACAAGCAATAAATGCTGGAGAGGGTGTGGAGAAAAGGGAACCTTCTTACACTGTTGGTGGGAATGCAAACTAGTACAGCCACTATGGAGAACAGTGTGGAGATTCCTTAAAAAACTGGAAATAGAGCTGCCATACGACCCAGCAATCCCACTGCTGGGCATACACACTGAGGACACCAGAATTGAAAGAGACACGTGTACCCCAATGTTCATCACAGCACTGTTTATAATAGCCAGGACATGGAACCAACCTAGATGTCCATCAGCAGACGAATGGATAAGAAAGCTGTGGTACATATACACAATGGAGTATTACTCAGCCATTAAAAAGAATACATTTGAATCAGTTCTAATGAGGTGGATGAAACTGGAGCCTATTATCCAGAGTGAAGTAAGCCAGAAAGAAAAACACCAATACAGTATACTAACACATATATACGGAATTTAGAAAGATGGTAATGATAACCCTATTGCGAGACAGCAAAAGAGACACAGATGTATAGAACAATCTTTTGGACTCTGTGGGAGAGGGGGAGGGTGGGATGATTTGGGAGAATGGCATTGAAACATGTATAATATCATATGTGAAATGAATCGCCAATCCAGGTTCGATGCATGATACAGGATGCTCAGGGCTGGTGCACTGGGATGACCCAGAGGGATGGGATGGGGAAGAAGGTGGGAGCGGGGTTCAGGATGGGGAACACATGTACACCCATGGCAGGTTCATATTGATGTATGGCAAAACCAATACAATATTGTAAAGTAATTAGCCTCCAATTAAAATAAATAAATTTATATTTTAAAAATGTCATTGTAAATGTGTTATAAAGAATTCCAAGTGGTACCAGACACTTTGCTACAACCTAGAAGTTTAACATATACACACAACTATATAAAAATAAATAGCCAACAAGGACCTAGTGTATAGCACAGGGAACTATACTGAATATTTTGTAATACCTATAAAGGAAAAGAATCTAAAAACAGAAACAATATAGGTAGTCATAGATATGCCTCCCTGATGGCTCAGATAATAAAGAATCTGCCTGCAATTCAGGAGATGTGGGTTCAGTGCCTGGGTCAGGAAGGTCTCCTGGAGAAGAAAATGGCAATCCACTCCAGTATTCTTGCCTGGGAATCCCATGGACAGAGGACTCTGGTGGGCTATAGTCCATGGAGTTGCAAAGAATCAGACATGACCAAGCAACTAAACAATGATGATAAACTAGCATGACAACAAGAAACTTTTGAAAACTAAAATCTTAAAGACACCCCCCTGACTTTTTCTCCAGGAATCCCAGCAGGTTCTCACAGTAAAGGTCTGAGAAAGATCCCCTCCTGGCTCTGGGAAGAAGGATCATTGGGAAAGACCCTCACACCAAAAGCCTATTTACTCCCATTCCCAGAACCCAGTAAAACATGTTTGGCTTTCAACCAAAAATGGCAAAGCATGCTTTTTGAAACAACACAGTCCGAAGAGCCTTGGTAATACTGAGACCAGACTGACATATGACACAGATATTCACATTCCCGGGCGAGAAACTTACAGTAGATAGATTAATATATTAAGGGCTCTCATGGAAGTAGTAGATAACATGCACAAATAAACAGGTAACTGTGGTACAGTGATTTGTATTATGACATACACATTCCCCTTCCCCAGTGCTGGCACAGGGTTCCTAAAACTCTCGCAACTCCTAAGTGATGAGCAATAAAGATAAAATAGGTGTCCTAGTACTCACCTGACAAGTCCCTTTCACTCACATCTGAGTTTAGATTAATGAGGGGATTTTGGAAAGTCCCTGAGAGTTCAGGCTGGTGCCAGGGGAACCAATCATAATTACAGTGTTGGAATTTTCAACCTCTGGGAAGGGAAGAATGGCTGGAGACCAAATCAGTCACCAATGGCCAAGGATGCAATCAATCATGCCTATGTAATGAAGTTTCTGTAAAACCTGAAGGACAGGCTTCAGAAAGTGTCCCTATTGGTGAATGCTTTCCACGGCTGGAGGATGGGCACTCCCAGTCCCAAGGGCACAGAAGCTCCTGCACTCAGAACCTTTCCCACCTCTACTCAATTTGTCTCTTCTTCTGGCTCTTCATCTGTAGCCTTTATAACATTCTTCTGTTCCATTCCGTTCAGTCGCTCAGTCGTGTCCGACTCTTTGCGACCCCATGAATCGCAGCACGCCAGGCCTCCCTGTCCATCACCAACTCCCGGAGTTCACTCAGACTCACATCCATTGAGTCTGTGATCCCATCCAGCCATCTCATCCTCAGTCGTCTCCTTCTCCTCCTGCCCCCAATCCCTCCCAGCATCAGGGTCTTTTCCAATGAGTCAACTCTTCGCATGAGGTGGCCAAAGTACTGGAGCTTCAGCTTTAGCATCATTCCTTCCAAAGAAATCCCAGGGTTGATCTCCTTCAGAATGGACTGGTTGGATCTCCTTGCAGTCCAAGGGACTCTCAAGAGTCTTCTCCAACACCACAGTTCAAAAGCATCAATTCTTCGGTGCTCAGCCTTCTTCACAGTCCAACTCTCACATCCATACATGACCACAGGAAAAACCATAGCCTTGACTAGACGGACCTTAGTCAGCAAAGTAATGTCTCTGCTTTTGAATATGCTATCTAGGTTGGTCATAACTTTCCTTCCAAGGAGTAAGCGCCTTTTAATTTCATGGCTGCAGTCACCATCTGCAGTGATTTTGGAGCCCAAAAAAACAAAGTCTGACACTGTTTCTACTGTTTCCCCATCTATTTCCCATGAAGTGATGGGGCCAGATGCCATGATCTTCGTTTTCTGAATGTTGAGCTTTAAGCCAACTTTTCCACTCTCCTCTTTCACTTTCAACAAGAGGCTTTTTAGCTCCTCCTCACTTTCTGCCATAAGGGTGGTGTCATCTGCATATCTGAGATTATTGATATTTCTCCCAGCAATCTTGATTCCAGCTTGTGTTTCTTCCAGTCCAGCATTTCTCATGATGTACTCTGCATATAAGTTAAATAAGCAGGGTGACAATATACAGCCTTGACGTACTCCTTTTCCTATTTGGAACCAGTCTGTTGTTCCATGTCCAGTTCTAACTGTTGCTTCCTGACCTGCATACAGATTTCTCAAGAGGCAGGTCAGGTGGTCTGGTATTCCCATCTCTTTCAGAATTTTCCACAGTTTACTGTGATCCACACAGTCAAAGGCTTTGGCATAGTCAATAAAGCAGAAATAGATGTTTTTCTGGAACTCTCTTGCTTTTTCCATGATCCAGCGGATGTTGGCAATTTGATCTCTGGTTCCTCTGCCTTTTCTAAAACCAGCTTGAACATCAGGGAGTTCACGGTTCACATATTGCTGAAGTCTGGCTTGGAGAATTTTGAGCATTACTTTACTAGCATGTGAGATGAGTGCAATTGTGCGGTAGTTGGAGCATTCTTTGGCATTGCCTTTCTTTGGAATTGGGATGAAAACTGACCTTTTCCAGTCCTGTGGCCACTGCTGAGTTTTCCAGATTTGCTGGCAAATTGAGTGCAGCACTTTCACAGCATCATCTTTCAGGATTTGAAACAGCTCAACTGGAATTCCATCACCTCCACTAGCTTTGTTCGTAGTGATGCTTTCTAAGGCCCACTTGACTTCACATTCCAAGATGTCTGGCTCTAGATTAGTCAACACATCATCATGATTATCTGGGTCATGAAGATCTTTTTTGTACAGTTCTTCCGTGTATTCTTGCCACCTCTTCTTAATATCTTCTGCTTCTGTTAGGTCCAGACCATTTCTGTCCTTTATCGAGCCCATCTTTGCATGAAATGTTCCCTTGGTATCTCTAATTTTCTTGAAGAGATCTCTAGTCTTTCCCATTCTGTTCTTTTCCTCTATTTCTTTGCATTGATTGCTGAAGAAGGCTTTCTTATCTCTTCTTGCTATTCTTTGGAACTCTGCATTCAGATGCTTATATCTTTCCTTTTCTCCTTTGCTTTTTGCTTCTCTTCTTTTCACAGCTATTTGTAAGGCCTCCCCAGACAGCCATTTTGCCTTTTTGCATTTCTTTTCCATGGGGATGGTCTTGATCCCTATCTCCTGTACAATGTCACGAACCTCATTCCATAGTTCATCAGGCACTCTATCTATCAGATCTAGACCCTTAAATCTATTTCTCACTTCCACTGTATAATCATAAGGGATTTGATTTAGGTCATACCTGAATGGTCTAGTGGTGTTGCCCACTTTCTTCAATTTAAGTCTGAATTTGGCAATCAGGAGTTCATGATCTGAGCCACAGTCAGCTCCCGGTCTTGTCTTTGTTGACTGTATAGAGCTTCTCCATCTTTGGCTGCAAAGAATATAATCAATCTGATTTCGGTGTTGACCATCTGGTGATGTCCATGTGTAGAGTCTTCTCTTGTGTTGTTGGAAGAGGGTGTTTGCTATGACCAGTGCATTTTCTTGGCAAAACTCTATTAGTCTTTGCCCTGCTTGATTCCGCATTCCAAGGCCAAATTTGCCTGTTACTCCAGGTGTTTCTTGACTTCCTACTTTTGCATTCCAGTCCCCTATAATGAAAAGGACATCTTTTTTGGGTGTTAGTTCTAAAAGATCTTGTAGGTCTTCATAAAACCATTCAACTTCAGCTTCTTCAGCATTACTGGTTGGGGCATAGATTTGGATAATTGTGATATTGAATGGTTTGCCTTGGAGATGAAGAGAGATCATTCTGTCTTTTGAGAATAAACTTAAAGGTGTAAGTGTTTCTCTGACTTCTGTAGGGCTTCCCTGGTGGCTCAGAGGGTAAAGAATTTGCCTGCAACGTAGTAGAACCAGGTTCAATCCCTGAATTGGGAAAATCCTCTGGAGAAGAAAATGGCAACCCACTCCAGTATTCTTACCTGGAGAATCCCATGGACAGAGGAGTCTGGAGGGCTACAGTCCATGGGGTTGCAAAAGAGTCAAACACAACTGAACAACTAACACTTTCACTTCACTTTCACTTTATAATAAACTCATAAATGCAAGTCAATGTTTGTTTGACTTCTGTGAGCCATTCCAGCAAATTAATTAAACTGAAAAAAGGAGGCATGGGAACTTCCTATTTCAAGCTAGTAGGTCAGAAACACTGGTGACAACCTGTGCTTACAACTGGCATCTGAAGTGGGGTCAGTCTTATGGGACTGAGCCCTAACCTATAGAATCAGATGCTAGCTCCAGGTAGATAGTGTCAGAACTGTGTCTATTTATAAGACACTCGGTCAGTGTCCACTGAGAACTGGAAAACTGCTCTATGTGGGGATAAAACACACACACACATCTGATGTTGGAAGCGCTATGAGTGTGGAAGTCTTCCCAACGCAGTTGGTGGTGTTGGAAAACACTCATCAGAGTGATGCAAACAGAAAGATGGAAACTCTAAGAAAGAATCCAAAAAAAAAAAAAAAAGAACTTCAAAGCCCCATAACAGAAATGAACGTTTTGATGGGCTCATTAGTAGACTAGATAAAGGAAAGAATCAATGAAATTAAAGGTGGATCGATACAACCTAGAGGAGTAAGATGGGGTGGGAGGTGGGAGGAAGGGGACATATGTACACCTATGGATGATTCATGTTGATGTATTGCAGAAACCAACACAATATGTGAAACAATTATCCTACAATTAAAAATAAATTGATTTTTAAAAGACAATTCAATGGAAAGTTCCCAAATTGAAATGCAAAGAGGAAAGGATGAGAGGAGAAAACAGAACAGAACATTAAAGAACTGTGGGGCAATTTCAAATGTGTATCATATGCATAACTGGAATAACAGAAGGTAAAGAAAGAGCTTCTTATTCCTAATTTTCCAAAAGTTTCTTTTACTAGGATTAAACACACACGGACTCTCTTTTCTGGATTCTTGCTGAAGCAATAAGAAGGCGTTGCGTGATAATATGCTTTGGCAATTCCCCTTTCGGGCATGGACCCTTTCCCTTCACCTGATATTTATCTGTTTGTGTTACCTGCCTTCCCACATAAACATGCAAATTTGGATTCTGATGGCATACGTGTATGTCAGTCGCTCAGTCACATCCGACTCTGTGACTCCTTGGACTGTTGCCCACAAGGCTCCTCTGTCCGTGGGATTTTCCAGGCAAGAATACTGGAGTGGGTTGCCATTCCCTTCTCCAGAGGATCTTCCCAACCCAAGGGTTGAACTCCGGCTTCCTGCATTGCAGGCAAATTCTTTACCATCTGAGTCATATTGCCTGTGAATATAGTCACTTTGCTCTCTTGATGGATGCATCACCAGAGAATGTAAGGTTCTCTGCACAAACCCTCCATGTCCCACAGGTCTGGACCTAGCAACCAAGCACCTCTGCTCTCTGCTCACCCCTGACAGTGACAGCTGTCAACCTGGATACTCATACAAGCCCTATCCAGACTTTTATTTTTTTAAATAGCACATGAAATCAGATATGCACTACTTACTCTCAAATTTTTCATCATCATGAGAAGGTTATGTTTGTACTACATTAAAAATTATGTTTCTAAAAACTCTTATGATGATTGAGAAGTGCTTCTCACAATTGATCCAGGGCTTTAAAAAGCAGGGAAACAAATTGTGCAGAATCATAACTACATAAAGGGAAACTTAAAACAATTTAAAATCATATGGAGAAAAGCTTATGTCTGTAAACCTTCACAGGTAATGTGACCGTGGTGATGCTTTTTTACATCTCTCTCCTGTGTCTCTCAAATGGTAATGAGGATATCATACATGCTAGTGGAGTCTACTCAGATCCTTTTTGCCCTGATACGCCCACCCTAGCTGTTGCAAGGGATTCCTAGCAGCTGATACTTGGAATCTTCACCCCAGGCTCCTTCCTGCCTGACTGAGCCAATTCACATCTTCAGGCCCTGGGTTTGTTTGATTCAGGGTAGAAAGTGTGTGTGCATGCTCAGTCATATCCAACTGTTTGTGACCCCCATGGACTGTAGCCTGCCAGGCTCCTCTGTCCGTAGGATTTTTCAGGCAAGAGTACTGGAGTGGGCTATAAAAAGGAACACGTTTGAATCAGTTCTAATGAGGTGGATGAACCTAGACCTATTATACATACTGAAGTTAGAAAGAGAAAGACAAATATTATATATTAACGTATATATATGGAATTTAGAAAGACGGTACTGAAAATCCTATGTGCAAGGTAGCAAAGGAGACACAGACAATAAAGAACAAACTTTTGGATGCAGTAAGGGGAGGAGAGGGTGGGATGATTTGAGAGAATAGCACTGAAACACACACATTACATATACAAGATAGATAGGCGGTGGAAGTTTCATGTATGACAGATGGAGCTCAAACCCAGTGCTCTGTGACAACCTAGAGGGGTGGGAGGGGGGTATAAGAGAGAGGGGACATACGTATACCTATGGCTGTTTCATGTTGATGTATGGCAAAAAACCATCACAATATTGTAAAGTAATTATCCTACAATTAAAAAAAAACCTAGTGGGATACCATTCTACAACTATTAAAGAAAAAAGAATACTGGAGTGGGAGAGGGAGAAAGAAAGAGAGGGTGGGGTAGGGGGGCTCCCTGTGTCTGTTCTTATAAGGGCACGGATCTCATTCATGGGAGCACCACCCTCATGACCTAGTCACCTCCCAAAGGCCCCACTTCCAACATCATCATATTTGGGAGAAGTCAGAATTTCAATATATGAATTGGGAGCCAGGAGAGACACACTTAGTCCCTAAAACACTATCTCACTATATGTTGCTGTTCTCAGCAGCCCGTCTTTAATTCCTTTCTCACCATGACACACACTCCCTGGCTGGTCTCCTAAGGGGAAAAGAAACAAAAGAAAAATAAATGGGACCTAATTAACCTAAAAACATTGCACAGAAAAGGAAACCACTGACAAAACGAAAAGTCAACCTACTGAATATGAGAAAATATTTGCAAATGATATGATCGATACGGGATTAATCACTCAGTCATGTTCAACTCTTTGTGACCCCATGGACCCCAGAGGAGCCAACCATGCTCCTCTGTCCATGGGACTCTCCAGGCAAGAATACTGCAGTGGGTTGCCATGCCCTTCTCCAGGGAATCTTCCCCAACCAGGGATCCTAAACGAGTTCTTCCATCTCTTGCATTGCAGGATTTTTTTTTTTTTTACTGCTGAGTTACTAGGGAAGCCCAGTGGATTAATACCCAAAACACGTAAGCCACTATGCAACTCAATATTTTTTTAAAAAAAATCCGTTTTTAAGAAATGTTTGGAAAACCTAAGTAGACATCTTTCCAAAGAAGATACACAGATGTCCAAGAAGCACATGGAAAGGTGTTCAGCATCACAAACCATCAGAGAAATGCAAATCAGGACCACAGTGAGATATCACCTTACACCTGTCAGAATGGCTATCATCAAAAAGTCACTCTGGGTGTGAGCAAACTGCTATTTTTCTTTGGGGACAGAAGGTCTCTTTAAGGCTAAAAGTCATGAGGAGATGCTGTATTCCTGTGAGGTGGTTGCAGAAGGAGAACAAAGCAGCAGATCACATACATATTGCCACAAAGTAGAACCTCCAGGGAACTTTATATTATCCAGATCGCTCTCCAGGATTTGTGAGAAATTGGAAGATTCTCAGCAAAACTCTGAGGCATTACTGCTCAAAAGAATTGTTTTTCTTCCCAAGTGAAGGCAAAAAGGTAATAGGTAATTTGTCAATTGGATATCTAGGAATGTACTGCATCAATCAGTTACAACAGAGAATTTACTTCTGGTGGGAACTGTTGTTTAGTCGCTCGGTCGCGTCCGACTCCTTGCAACCCATGGACTGCAACACGTCAGGCTTTCTTGTCCTTCACCATCTCCCAGAGTTTGCTCAAACTTATATACATTATGTCAATGATGCTATCCAACCATCTTATCCTCTGTCTCCCCCTTCTCCCCCTGCCCTCAGTCTTTCCCAGCATCAGGGTCTTTTTCAATGAGTCGGGTCTTTGCATCCGGTGGCCAAAGTATTAGAGCTTCAGCATCAGTCCTTCCAATTGAATATTCAGGGTTGATCTTCTTTTAGAGGTCCAATCTGGTTTTAAGAAAATTAGCTTTGTGGATTTCCAAGGTCCCCATCATGACCACTGATGTGCTAACCTCCCTTGGTCAGGTGGGTCTGCTTAGTTAGAAAAGGGCACAAGCCAGGACTATGGTTTTTAAACATAAAATCAGCTGGAATCCCTGCAGAGGGTACACTCTCAAACTCTTTAGATAACTAGTATCCCATTTCTCATTCCCCCCCCCCTAGAGTAAAAGAATAATTTTGAAACAATCTAAACAGTTCAGTTTACAGCTCAGACAATTCAAATAGTTCAAACATCCCAAACAACCTTCAGGGCTAATAACAGCCAGTTCTAAAGGAACAGCTAGGTCCCAGAGGAGCTGAGTTGGGCTTTTCAGGCAGTTCCTATAGGTCAGCTCCTCTTCCAAAGGAACAGCTGAACAGCTGAATGGGAATGGTTTTAGTGAAACATATACTGCAAAAATCAGACCAGGGACTTCCCTGGTGGTCCAATGTTAAGAATCCACCTGCCAATGCAGGGGACACAGGTTAGATCCCTGGTCCAGGATAATCCCACATGACTCAGAGCAACTAAGCTCCTGCCCCAAGACTACTGAAGCTGGAGTAGCCTAGACCCAGTGCTCCAGAACAAGAGAAGCCGCAGCAATGAGAAGCCTGCTGACCACAACTACAGAAAGCCCACGTGCAGCAATGAAGACCCAGCACAGCCAAAAATAAATAATAAAATAAAAAAATCAGACCAAAGTACCAAATAAGTACACTCATACAGAAGAAGGATTTCACCCGGAAAAAAAAAAGGAAAGAAAAGAAAACCCAGAACCTTAAAGATACCAAATTAAGCCGAGAGAGCTTCAAACGCAAAGAGGGTGGAGGCTGCGATGAAGGAGAAAGACCTACCTTCAAGCTCCAGGGTCCTTGAGAGAAGCGGAGAGCTTGATGGGCTCCACGTGCCTCCCGGACCTTCTTGCTCACCAGCCCGGAACCCTCAGGGATCTTCTCTGGACCCCACGTGGGCCACCAGGATGAAGACTTGAAGTGGACAGACTGTCGGATGCTTCTCAAGCAAAGAGGGTCTTATTCGGGACCCGCAGAGCCTTGCAACTTGGGGTCGGCAACCACAGCAAGTCCCTGCAGGCAAGGGGAGATTTTGAGGGGAAAAGAAGTGGGGAGGGATTCAGTAAGCACATGGCTTGTCTTTGGCTGAGTCCTTCCTGTCTGGCTCCGCTACTGTCACAGGGCGTGAGAGCTCCGCCTGCTGGTCTCCTGGAGCTATTTCACTAAGGTTTCTACTAATCTTTTACATCTGCAGTATGTAGATACTGGTAATATTTAATGTTAGTCGCTAAGTGGTGTCTGACTCTGCGATCCCATGATCTGCAACCCGCCAGGCTTGCCTGTCCTTCACCATCTCCCTGAGTTTGCTCAAACTCATGTCCATTGAGTTGGTGATGCTGTCCAACCATCTCATCCTCTGTCGTCTTCTTCTGCAGCCCTCGGTCTGATGCTGGAGAAGTCCGCATCAGAATCTTTTCCAGTGAGTCTGCTCTTCACATCAGGTGCCCAAAGTATTGGTGCTTCAGCTTCAACATCAGTCCTTCCAAGGAATATTCAGGGTTCATTTCCTTTAGGATTGACTGGTTTGAACTCCTTGCTGTCCTAGGGACTCTCAAGAGTCTTCAGCACTACAGCTCAAAAACACCAATTCTTCAGCATTCTGCCTTCTTCATGGTCCAGATCTCACATCTATACATAACTACTGGAAAAACCATAGCTTTGACTAAGTGGACCTTTGTCGGCAAAATAATGTTTCTGCTTTTTAATATGCTGTTGAGGTTGTCATTGCTTTTCTTCTAAGAGCAAGCATCTTTTAATTTCATGGCTGCAGTCACCATCTGCAGTGATTTTGGAGCCCAAGAAAATAAAATTTGCCACTGTTTCCATTTTTTCCCCATCTATTTGACATAAAGTGATGGGACCAGATCCCATGATCTTAGTTTTTAGAATGTTGAGTTTTAAGTCACCTTTTCCACTCTTCTATCTTCATCAAGAGGCTCTTTAGTTCCTCTTCACTTTCTGCCATTAGGGTGGTATCATCTGCATATCTGAGATTGTTGCTATTTCTCTGGGGAATCTTGATTCCAGATTGTTGCTACTCATCACCAAGTCCTGGCAAATTGGTGCCCCAGGTATCGCTACATCTACCCCTTCCTACATCCAGGCCTTTATCCTTAACTACCACCACCCTTGGGCAGGCTCTTATCCTCCCAGCTGGAGTTCTATAAGAGCTTTTTGCACTATCTCCCTGTCTCCTTAAATACCATCCTTCCCTCAAGACCACCATGCTGGCTCCTTGAAAAAGCAATTTCAAAACCATCCCAGTCCCTTGCAAAAACAAACACAAAAAACAAACAGAACAAAATAAACCTCTCAAATTGTACCACAGTGACAACAGGGAAACTTCACACACCTTAGCCAGACACTCAAGGTTTTCCTGATATATTTTGGCATTTCTCAGATACAACCTCTGACCACTTTTAGACATTGATCTGAAACCTGTTACATTTCCTGGGCGGGAATCTGGAATCTCCACATTTAACAAGCTTCCCAGACATAAACTGGGAACTCTCATGTCTACCCTCTTGAGTCATTTTCCATCACTCTCTGCAGCAAAAATGGTGTTTTTTAACCCAGGATGCTTGTTAAAATCACCTAGGGGAGTTATTTTGTTAAATACCAGCACCTAGACATCTCCAGATGAATTAAAGAAGACTATCTGGGAATTAGGGGCTTCCCTGGTGGCTCAGTGGTAAAGAATCCACCTGGCAATGCAGGAGACACAGGTTCGGTTATTAGGTTGGGAAGATCCCCTGGAGAAGAAAATGGCAACTCATCCCAGTATTCTTGCCTGGGAAATCCTATGGACAGAGGAGCCTGGCGGGCTACAGTCCATTGGGTCGCAAAGAGTCAGACACAACTTTAGTTTCTACTAAAGAGCAATATCTGGGAATGAAGTCCAGGGATTGTTATTTTTAAGAAAGTCCCCAAGTAATCTGATATGGACCCAGGACCAAGAACCACTGGTAGCATTTAGGGTTGAGCTGTTTGGAAAAGCACCCTCACATCTATGATGCGTCTCATCTCCATTCCTCTACCCACAACCCTCCTCACCTGGATGGACCTGTGTCCGGATATCTGTTGAACCAGTTCCTCTTTATCCCTCAGGACTAGCCATAGGTACTGCTGACAATCCCCCGCAGCATCCCCACACTCCCTCCCACAGGATGGATCTGGTCCATTCTCTCTGGGCTCCTATAACATCAAGTACATATCTCTACTATGCACATAACTTACTCTAGTAAGTTATGTAGTACATAATATTATAATAATTCTCTCTGTCTCCTCCAAGTAAGTTTTGGTGCTCAGTCACTCAGTCGTATCTGACTCTGCGAGCCCATGGATTATAGCCTCCTAGGTTCTTCTATCCATGGGATTCTCCAGGCAAGAATACTGGAGTGGGTTGCCATTTCTTCCTCCAGAGAATCTTCCCGACCCAGGGATCAACCTGCATCTCTTATGTCTCCTGCATTGGCAGGTGGGTTCTTTACCACTAGTGTTACCTAGGAAGTCCAAATAAGTTTTGAGCTAAAGGCCAAGCCCATAAGCCATATATCTTGCATCCTTCTGAACTTAGCAATATCTGGCATATCTTTGTTGTTTAATCACTAAGTCATATCTGATTCTTTTTCGATACCATAGACTGTAGCCCACCGGGCTCCTCTAGCGATGGAATTTCTTAGCAAGAATACTAGAGTGGGTTGCCATTTCCTTCTCCAGGGGATCTTCCCAACCCAGGGATCACATCTGTGTCATCTTCTGTATTGGCAGGCAGATTCTTTACTGCTGAGCCACCAGGAAAGCCCCTTCTATCATACAGTAGGTACTGAATGAATGATTGTTGATTGAATAAACAAATGAATGGAAAAAATGAAGGGATTGATCTTTTTGATAAAATAGTAGGTGAGTCATCTGTCTAGACTAAGAGGCCTGGGGTGAAGTTGCTCTGTCATGTCTGACTCTGCGACCCTATGGAGTATATAGCCCACCAGGCTCAGGGTGAATTTAGAGTATTGGAAAGAGGAGGATATTTGGGACTATGCTTGTGAATCACCAAGAGATGAATGGGAAAAGTGAATTTGCATATATATTCAAGTAAAACACAGGAGTAGAATTCTTTATTGTTCTTAAAATATTGGTTTAGCCATGCAATTCATTCTATGTGCAAGTATTGTTAAGTGTTATAAGACTGTATGTATGTATTTAGCTGAGACCCAAAGAGGACTCAGTTACTGTTGTGATGGACTTGTCAGTCCTTTACACCTTAGTGTAAATAAAAGCTTTGAAGATAGGAGAAGGGTGCCATCTACCGATAAAATGAAGAATAACAGTGACTTGACAGCTTCAGTGATTTCTTATTTTTACATTGCTCCTAGGAATTGTCTCACCTAATTTCATACTCTGTCCACTGCATATTTAATCAAGTCTTTTTCTAGATTATTTTAAGCACATTATTATTTAGGAAAACTCACACCACCTCCATATATACCCCATGACTATTTTTAAATGTTGTTCACATCTTCCTTAAAATTTTAGTGTGTGGTTTTTTTTTTTTCCTAATGTCCTTAATCAAAAATTTAAAAATAGAAATTAGTGGATAGCACAGCTGCGAAGTCTAGAAAGTTATTTATCTTTAACAAACAAACAAAAGACACCACTGATTTTGTTCATAAATTACAGGGGAAAAAGAATTTTTGACACAAGGCAAGGGCCAGATGTGTTCACTTTATTTAATGCAAATGCAAACAATGTGCAGCTAAATGCATCACTGGTGCCTCTGCAAGAAGGCATCTGTGGCCTGGCACTGCAGTCCTCACCATGCACTGTGCATCATGGAGCTGATGAGTTCACACGGACAATGGAGAGACGGTCACCCGAAACCCACTCTTTAGGTCCTGTCCCCATTGAATGGATAATATTCTGTACATCACACAGGTATTTTCTCAAGAGCCTTCTGCATACACAAGAGACATACTTATTATTCAGAGTGGAGGCAGAACCAAATAGTGAGCCTGTTTCACGACCTTCCTGCTCAGATCTCCTGAAAATTCAAACATAAGTTGTTATTGCTGCTGTTTAGTTGCTTAGTCATGTCTGACTCTTTTGCAAGCCCATGGTAGCCCGCCAGGCTCCTCTGTCCATCGAATGTCCGAGGCAAGGATACTGGAGTGGGTTGCCATTCCCTTCTCCAGGGGATCTTCCCAACCCAGGGATCAAACCCACATCTCCTGCATTGGCAGGGGGCTTCTTTATCACTAATCCACCAGCGAAGCTCTTCAAACATAGGTAGAAATAGCATTTATTGAGCAGTTTCTATATGCCAGTCACTGAGCTTCTTACCTTATAGATGGTGTATTGTTTAATCAGTTGGTCCCCTGGTGGCTCAGACAGTCAAGAGTCCACCTGCCAGTTAGCCTGTTTCACGACCTTCCTGCTCAGATCTCCTGAAAATTCAAACATAAGTTGTTATTGCTGCTGTTTAGTTGCTTAGTCATGTCTGACTCTTTTGCAAGCCCATGGTAGCCCGCCAGGCTCCTCTGTCCATCGAATGTCCGAGGCAAGGATACTGGAGTGGGTTGCCATTCCCTTCTCCAGGGGATCTTCCCAACCCAGGGATCAAACCCACATCTCCTGCATTGGCAGGGGGCTTCTTTATCACTAATCCACCAGCGAAGCTCTTCAAACATAGGTAGAAATAGCATTTATTGAGCAGTTTCTATATGCCAGTCACTGAGCTTCTTACCTTATAGATGGTGTATTGTTTAATCAGTTGGTCCCCTGGTGGCTCAGACAGTCAAGAGTCCACCTGCCAGTAGAGGAGATGTGGGCTTGATCCCTGGTCAATATGTGGTTTTGATACCTGGAGTAGGAAATGGCAACCCACTCCAGTATTCTTGCCTGGAAAATTTCATGGGCAAAGGAGCCTGGTGGGTTACAGTCCATGGTGTCACAAAGAGCTGGACACGACTGACTTGGCACACAGGCCAGTACAGGAAATGTGGGTTTGATCCCCGGGTTGAGAAGATCCGCTGAAGGGAAAGGCTACCTACCCAGTATCCTTGGCCTGGAGAATCCCACGGCCAGACAAACCTGGTGGGCTATTGTCTGTGAGGTCACAAAGAGTCGGACACAACTCAACGACTCACACTTTTGTTGTTTCATCAAAACATTCCTGTGAGGTAGATTTTATACACAATTTAATGATGGAGAAAAGAAACTAAAGAAACAGAAGCTTGCACCAGCTGGTAGGTCTAGTAAGTGGTTGAAATTGCAAAGCCACCTCTTTGACCCTCAAATCTATTTCCTTTTCTCTCCCCAGGGCTGTGAGGAAGACAATGTAGCCAAGAACAATGGTTAGGGGCAACATCTAAAGGGACTAATTCTTAGGAGGGGGAGGCAGAGTGGAGTGAATCCCCATTGGTTTGAAGTCTTCACAATTGCTATAGGAAGGGTTTCTCAAAAGATTTACTTTGTAATCCTAATCATTGTTGTGCTTCCCTGGAAAAAGGGTGGGGCATGTTCAGCTAGATTTAGGAAAGGCTCTATCTCACATCTTCTCTGACAAGGGTCACAAAGATCAGTAGTCTGCAACACATTACTGACTCGGGATACCTCCTTTGTTGCCAGAATGTTGTTGCCCAGACATATCAATGTTTTAGAGAGTAATACAATTAACATTATGTATTAATATGACTATGGCATGCCACAGTCCATGGGCTTGCAAAGAGTCCAACAAGACTTAGCAATTGAACAACAACATAGCAACTAAACAACAACAAGAATTAACATCACCAGGTAAACTTGCTAGGGCTTAAAATTGATCAAGGGTTCATTAGCCAACTTGGGATAGTCGTTATCATTCCATTTGCTTGGTTAGGCTTTTGTTCCAACCTTTATTGTTCAGTCACTGAGTTGCGTCCAACTCTTTGCGACCCCATGGACTGCAACAGACCAGGCCTCCCTGTCCTTCACCATCTCCCGGAGCTTGCTCAAACTCACGACCATTGAGCCAGTGATGCCATTCAACCGCCTCATCCTCTGTTGTCCCCTTCTCCTCCTACCCTGTGTGTATTATATACATAAAAAATTTTTAATGACACATCATGAAATTTTGAGTGAAGAACTTTACAGTGGATTTTATGCAGATACTTTCTGTGATTGTCCAAGTGACATGTATACTAGTGCCTCAGAGGATGATAGTTCTTCAGAATATAGTGTTGATTCAAACGATGTGAATATTAGAACAACAAAAAGGCAAAAAAAACCCTAGAGACTGATTATGGCTTGGAAAGGTAAAATGAAACCCACAGTGCTGGAGAATGCTCCTTTGCATCTACAGGAGAGTGTATGGAAGACAACATTTCATGAAAATTTGAAGACTTTACAGGTGTGTCAGGTGTAACTATTGACTGTAATAACCATCAAAGTATTAGCGAAATAATAGAATTAAATTTTGGCCAACCAAAATAAACATCACCACCCACAGGCATTGATTTCAGCAAAAATCCCCCTAGTTAGTATTTAAGGGTTCTAGGAGGTAAAGACAAGTGGGCCTTAGAAAGCATCACTACGAACAAAGCTAGTGGAGGTGATGGAATTCCAGTGGAGCTGTTTCAAATCCTGAAAGATGATGCTGTGAAAGTGATGCACTCAATATGCCAGCAAATCTGGAAAACTCAGCAGTGGCCACAGGACTGGAAAAGGTCAGTTTTCATCCCAATTCCAAAGAAAGGCAATGCCAAAGAATGCTCAAACTACCGCACAATTGCACTCATCTCACATGCTAGTAAAGTAATGCTCAAAATTCTCCAAGCCAGACTTCAGCAATATGTGAACCGTGAACTCCCTGATGTTCAAGCTGGTTTTAGAAAAGGCAGAGGAACCAGAGATCAAATTGCCAACATCCGCTGGATCATGGAAAAAGCAAGAGAGTTCCAGAAAAACATCTATTTCTGCTTTATTGACTATGCCAAAGCCTTTGACTGTGTGGATCACAGTAAACTGTGGAAAATTCTGAAAGAGATGGGAATACCAGACCACCTGACCTGCCTCTTGAGAAATCTGTATGCAGGTCAGGAAGCAACAGTTAGAACTGGACATGGAACAACAGACTGGTTCCAAATAGGAAAAGGAGTACGTCAAGGCTGTATATTGTCACCCTGCTTATTTAACTTATATGCAGAGTACATCATGAGAAATGCTGGACTGGAAGAAACACAAGCTGGAATCAAGATTGCTGGGAGAAATATCAATAATCTCAGATATGCAGATGACACCACCCTTATGGCAGAAAGTGAGGAGGAGCTAAAAAGCCTCTTGTTGAAAGTGAAAGAGGAGAGTGGAAAAGTTGGCTTAAAGCTCAACATTCAGAAAACGAAGATCATGGCATCTGGCCCCATCACTTCATGGGAAATAGATGGGGAAACAGTAGAAACAGTGTCAGATTTTATTTTATTTTTTTGGACTCCAAAATCACTGCAGATGGTGACTGCAGCCATGAAATTAAAAGACACTTACTCCTTGGAATATAAGCTATGACCAACCTAGACAGTATATTCAAAAGCAGAGACATTACTTTGCCGACTAAGGTTCGTCTAGTCAAGGGTATGGTTTTTCCTGTGGTCATGTATGGATGTGAGAGTTGGACTGTGAAGAAGGCTGAGCGCCGAAGAATTGATGCTTTTGAACTGTGGTGTTGGAGAAGACTCTTGAGAGTCCCTTGGCCTGCAAGGAGATCCAACCAATCCATTCTGAAGATCAACCCCGGGATTTCTTTGGAAGGAATGATGCTAAAACTGAAGCTCCAGTACTTTGGCCACCTCATGTGAAGAGTTGACTCATTGGAAAAGACCCTGATGCTGGAAGGGATTGGGGGCAGGAGGAGAAGGAGACGACAGAGGATGAGATGGCTGGATGGCATTACGGACTCAATGGACGTGAGTCTGAGTGAACTCCAGGAGTTGGTGATGGACATGGAGGCCTGGCGTGCTGCGATTCATGGGGTCGCAAAGAGTCGGACACGACTGAGCGCCTGAACTGAACTGAACTGAGGAGGTAAAGGACTCTGTTTAACTGGCTTATCCAAGGCTTCCTGCCGAATTTTTCTTGCACCTCTTTGAACATCCTAGTGAAAACCAGTTAGAAAGCACCAGTGAGGAGTGGACTGGTTGTAAGCAGGGCATAATGTGTGATGTTTATGTTTTTAAATAGGATCTGGCAGTGGGGTTGGAAAAGGCTGACTAGGAAATGCAGCCAAAACCTGAAATAAGATATTTGGTAGGGGAATTAGGATGGAGAGAGAAAGACAAAAATTGAGAAATATTTAGGAAGTAAAATGAATAGGATTTGAAGATGTATTAGACACCAAAGGGAAATAAATAATAATAATACATTATTTATTCTAATATTAAATAATTATTACATGATGTTTTCAAACTGTGGTGCTGGAGGAGATTCTTGAGAGTCCCTTGGACAGCAAGGAGATCAAGCCAGTCAATCCTAAAGGAAATCAGTCCTGAATATTCATTGGAAGGACTGATGCTGAAGTTGAAGCTCCAGTCCTTTGGCCACCTGATGCAAAGAGCTGACTTGCTAGAAAAGACCCTGATGCTGGGAAAGATTGAAGACAGAAGGAGAAGAGGGTGACAGAGGATGAGGTAATTGGATGGCATCACCAATTCAATGAACATGAAGTTGGGCAAACTTCGGGAGATGGTGAAGGACAGGGAGGGCTGGTGTGCTGCAGTCCATCAGGTCTCAAGGAGTCAGACATGACAACTGAACAACAAATTACCAATCTGCAGATTTCTAGTTGTTTGGGTAACTGGATATGAGATGGAGAAACTGGCTTAACTTTTTAAATTCAGTGCTTTCTAAATGTATTTACCCCTAATGCTGCTTCTCTTTTTTCCCCCTTGAAGATTTCCAAAAGAATTGGTGGCCTGCAGGACTTGCTTTCAGAAATGTTGCCATAGGAGTTCCATGTGTTAGAAAGGAACTGGCCCGGAGAATCTGCTCAACATCAGCTAACTTCTGGGTGGAAAATCCTGAGAAAATTGTTATGGAGACAAACACATTTTACTGTTGAAATGAAAGCAGGGCCACCACTCCTGTGAAATAACCTGGAAAGAGGAGTAGGTGAGCCATAGTCTGTGTAGAGGAAGGGAAAGAACCTGGGAATGGCATTAGTAAGTGAAGTCATTTTTGTCGGGTCTGACTCTTTGCTACCCCATGGACTGTAGCCCACCAGGCTCCTCTGTCCATGGCATTCTCCAGGCAAGAATACTAGAGTCGGGTGCTATTTCCTTCTCCAGGGGATCTTCCTGACTCAGGGACTGAACCCACATCTTTCAAGTCTCCTGCACTGGCAGGCAGGTTCTTTACCACTAACGCCACCTGGGAGTGGTATTGGGAGCAGCTGAACTGCAGTATCCGACCCAGAGGCTGTGCTCCACTCACTCCCCAACACGCTCTTTCCATGAACTGTCTGGGTGAAAACAATGCCGCCATCTTGCTGGTGCCCCACCTGGACGTGTCTCCACAGGCCCCTTAAGCCTTGCTCGGTGTGTGTGTCACAACCTCCTTGCTCAAAATGTAACGGAGCAGGACCCCATGGGTTCTTTCCAGGACAAGCCTTCCCCCATATCCTCTGTTGCAGCTCTTCCCTGAAGAACCAAGATAACAGTACTGGACACACATTTCCCGAGTCGCTTTGCAGATGTGAAAACCCTCCACCAAATGGAAGATGTTAACTATTTGAGGACCATGAACACACAACCCCAGGCCTCCTGTAGCCTAAGGACCAATAGAGTGAACCCCTGTGACCTCACCATCAGCCAAACAAAGATTTGTGCTCAAGCTGATCACAAACTCTGCTACCACACCCTCTCCCCAGCTGGCTTTTAAAAATGCTTTGCTGAAACCCTCCAGGGACCTCGGAGCTTTTTAGGGCATGAATCACCTGTGTCCTTGCAGGGCCTGCAACAAACCTGTCTCTGCTACACACTCCAGTGTTTCAGCATGTTTGGATTCATGAGGCAGCAGGCCCACGAACCTGCACTCGCAATAACCCTGGAGATGGTACCCTGTGAAACAACCAGCAACACCACCTCTCTCACTGAGTTTCCCGTGGTCCCTTTCATTCTTACTCTGAAGCTTGAAAAGAAGCAGGCTTCTTCAAGAAACTCTCTCCAATGTCCTCTCCAGCATCTCAGGATAGTTGCTCTCTGGGGGTCCTTCCAGAAACCTCCAGACATGCCTGAAGCTCCAGGTGGGTACAGCTCAGGATCCCACTCTGGGATCCTCATAAAGCAAAAGGTCAGAGCCAGACAGAGTGGAAGGAAACAGGATTTCAGGAACACAGTGCTAAAGACAGAGGATTTATTGAATGCTTAACCCTTGCCACAGAGTTCCCCTTGTAGCTCAGTCAGTCAAGAATCTGTCTGCAATGCAGGAGACCCCGAGTTCAATTCCTGGATCAGGAAGGTCGCCTGGAGAAGGAATGGCAACCCATTCCAGTACTCTTGCCTAGAGAATCCCATGGACAGAGGAGCCTGGCAGGCTACAGTCCACGGTGTTGCAACAGTCATACATGATTTAGTGACTAAACCACCACCACTTGCCACAAACAAAGTCCATATTTTAATTATATGATATTAAATATATTCAATAAAATATCAAAGTCTATATTTTAATTTTAAACATTTGTCTATTTAAAACCCAGGCTAGAAAGAAATTCTTGAAAATATGGTAACTAGTACAGCATCAGGGTCGTTAAGTTTAGTAAGAATCTTTATCTGGATGATTGGATGAACGGTTGGTTGGCTATTATTTTTGGTTAAAGTTTATGATAAAAAAAAATACCAAATATAATATTTATTAAATACTGCATTAAAATCAGTCAGGGTTTTTATTCTCTAAGTTAAAAAATTGTAGTTGATGCAAATGAATCACAAAATGAGTATATTCACCACTTTGGTCATGTGTGAACATGACCAACATTATGTTGTTGTTTAGCCACTATGTCGTGACCAGCTCTCTTGACACCCCCGGAACTGCAGCCCACCAGGCTTCCCTGTCCTTCACTATCTCCTGGAGTTTGCTCAAATTCACCTTCATGGAGTTGGTGATGCTATCGACCATCTCATCTTCTGCCGCCTCCTTTTGCCTTCAATCTTAACCAGCATCAGGGTCTTTTCCAGTATACTGATGGACCAGAGGAGACAGTAGGAAGAGCACCAAGTTATCTGAGGAGAGGCGAGACGTTGTCCACAGAGAAGAAAAGAAAACTAAAAGAACTAAGGAGTTTCCATGGCGCAGAGTAGACCAACAGGCTAATCCTCCGATTTTGCCTGTTAACTGGTGAGCCCGCTGAGGGCGGGTGAGTCAGACTCACTGGGGAGGCAGTGCAGCAGTTTAACCACCAGATGGCAGCATAGAGCTACTGCCATTTTCACCCTTGGCCTGCATTGCGGCTTCATGATATTGAACTTCATTTTTTGTTTTTTTTAGTTGTTCATTCGAGTCCAACTCTTTGAGACCCCATGGACTGAAGCCCGCAAGGCTCCTCTGTCCATGGGACTTCCCAGTCAAGAATACTGGAGTGCCGTCCCCGACACACACCCTCGCCCCTCTCTCCTGCATTGCAGGTGGATTCTTTACCACTGAGCCGCCAGGGAAGCCCCACTGAACTATATACAACGCTTCAAAGAAGGACTGGACTCACAGCTATGGAAACAGAATTATTCTAGCCAGACTCCTTTTATTGCACTACCCAAGACCTGAGCACTGATGCTCCTGAATCCCACTTCTGTTCACTTTCCCTCATCCCCCTTTTCTTCTTGCTGTCACTGGGAATGTAGAATAACTAGTAAATCTGATTTATTTCAAAAAAAGAATCATTCTACTTCCAAATTAAAGAATTGCTGAATCCATTCTGCATAAAGCATTTCTGCTGTTCTTTCTAAACCCACAGTGGTTCAGCTATGGCTAAAACTTTTATTAAAACAAAACACCATTTGCCATGTTTAACAGTACCACCAGTAAGAGGCAAACCACATTTTAACAACAGTAGTTCAAAAATAAAGACACCACAGAAATCCAATTGCTTTTCTGCAGAAAAGTCAAGCTTTCTGCCATCAACATCATTTAAGATTAATTTCACATACTTAATAGCTTCTAAATGTGTTCAGTTGTGTCTGACTCTTTGCCACCCCATGGACTACAGCCCACCAGGCTCCTCTGTCCATGAAATTTTCCAGGCAAGAATACTGAATGCGTTGCCATTTCCTACTCCAGGGCATCTTTCCCACCCAGGGATTGAACACGAGTCTCTTACTTCTGCTTCTAAACAGATTCATACAAATAAAGTAAACTGCATCCTCACACCCAAGGTATTTATGAATTTTCATTGTTGAACTATGCAAACAAATCATTTTCCTTTATAGCCACCAATAGGAATAGCATTGCAGTGATCTATCCAAGGTCAAAATACTGTAGGACCGTCAGTCAACCCATTCATTTTAAATTCGGGCCAAGTGATTCAGGGAGAATTTCACACATATACACGATGTCCCCCAAATGCTATAATTTACATTTGGTGCTTAGATTTTGTCAGCAGATGTGACATAGCTATGTATCCAAATGGTTCTCTGGGAACTACACATTACACAGAAGTTGAAGGCACGCTATTCTTGCTTACATCAGCGTTTACTTTACTTGCTAGTTTCCTCTAACTTGCCTTTCTGTTGTGATAGCACCTGGCCTGGTGTTGCAGTTGTGCTCTCACTCCTTGTTTCTGTGCTGCTGTTCTCTGGTCGGTAAGTCGTGTCCCGCTCTTTGCGACCCCACGGACTGCAGCCCGCCAGACTCCTCTGTCCATGGAATTTCCCAGACCAGAACACTGGAGTAGGTTGCTATTTCCTTCTCCACTGGATCTGCCCATCCCAGGGATCGAACCTGTGTCTGCTGCATTGGCAGGCAGATTCTTTACCACTGAGCCACCGGGGAAGCTTTGAGCCTAAACTTAATGTGGATTAATTGTAAGTTTACATTAATTTTTAGCATATTTCCAAAACTACCTATTAATAATGACACTACATTGAGCTGAAGATAACTAAAACATTGACTCTTTGAATTAGGTAGGCTCAACCTACAGTTAATATTACCAGTGATTAACCTTACAGTGACAGAAACAAATCACATCATATGTCTCCTAGTATCAGGCACTGGAAAAGTCACAATAGCTCTTAGATAGGACTCCATCCAAAAAAACCTACGACCTGAACCCAATCATGAGGAGATCGAAGATTAGCAAAACTGGGGAACATTCTACAAACAAATGGCTTATACTCTGAAAATGTCAGTAATGAAAGGCAAAAGGAGAAACTGATCCCGATTAAAGAAAAAGGAAGAGACGTGAAAACCCAATGCAACGTGTAATCCAGGATTCCAGCTTGAACCAAGGGGGAAAAATTGCTAGTTAGGACATTACTGGGAAAATTGGTGATATTTGCATAAGGTCTATAGATTAGATGGGCTTCTCAGGTGACTCAGTAGTAAAGAATGTGCTACCACTGAAAGAGATGAGGGTTCAGTCCCTGGGTTGGGAAGATCCTCTGAAGAAGGAAGTGGCTACCCACTCCAGTATTCTTGCCTGGAAAATCCCATGGACAGAGGAACCTGGCGAGCAACAGTCCATGAGGTAGCAAAAGAGTCAGACAGGACTGAGTGACTGAGCCCAGCACAGCACAGCACACAGATCAGATAATAATGCAATGATGTGAAGTTTCCTGATTTTAATCATTGTACACGTTTGCGTAAGTGGATGTCCTTGTTCTTTTCTTTTTAAGTTTTTTTTTTTTAATTTTTACTTTATTTTACATTACTGTATTGGTTTTGCCATACATTGACATGAATCCGTCTTGGGTGTACATGAGTTCCCAATCCTGAACCCG
This sequence comes from Aepyceros melampus, assembly GCA_006408695.1. Lineage (NCBI taxonomy): Eukaryota > Metazoa > Chordata > Mammalia > Artiodactyla > Bovidae > Aepyceros > Aepyceros melampus. The sequence continues at coordinate 365,240 of SJXQ01008728.1, forward strand.
CCCCCCACCTCCCACCCCATATCATCTCTCTGGATCATCCCCGTGCACCAGTCCCAAGCATCCTGTATCCTGTATCGAATATAGACTGGCGATTCGTTTCTTACATGATAGTATACATGTTTCAGTGCCATTCTCCCAAATCATCCCACCCTCTCCCTCTCCCTCAGAGTCCAAAAGTCCGTTCTATACATCTGTGTCTCTTTTGCTGTCTGTCCTTGTTCTTAGGAAATATACACTTAATGTGTTTAGGATAAAGGGCAATGTACTCTCAAGAGACTCAGAGAGAACACGTAATTCTCATGTGTAGAGGAAAGAGTGCGCAAACACAGAAAGTGTTAACAACTGGTGGGTCTGAATGAAGAGTAGGTCAGAATCCTTTGGATCATTCTTGAAATTTTTCTATCAGTTTGAAATTTTTCAAAATTAAAAGTAACTCGTTAAGAAAAACATGACAGCCAGAAAATCATTCCAGACTAAGATCCAGTAAGGCAATTTTTGTTGTTGCTATTTACTTGCTAAGTTGTGTCTGACTCTTTGCAGACTTCATGGACTGTAGCCCGCGAGGCTCCTCTGTCCATGGGATTTTTCAGGCAGGAATACTGGAGTGGGTAGCTATTTCCTTCTCCAGGGGATCTTCCCAACCCAGGGATGGAACCCACATCTTCCGTGTCTCTTGCATTGCAGGTGGATACTTTACCACTGAGTCACCAGGGAAGCCCAAGACAACTTTTACTTTATTCTTTCTTAATGAATAACATATACCAAGGTGAAAAAATAGAATATTTACAAAGAAAGTAAAATCACCCTAAATCCACCTCCCTAACCTGAAGGTGTTCCCATGACTACAGATTTCCTCCTGTCCCTACTACTCTACACCTCTTGTCCCCTCTCTGTTCCCATCACCTGTTTACAACTTCCCCTTGAAGGTTGGACCCCCATCTCTACCTGTCCCCTCCCCACCTAATCTTATCAGAGCAGCTAAGGTGTGTTCTTTTGTGTTTGGTACTTTCCACAAAGTTGTGTACATTCACCAAAAACCAAAATACATTATGTATTTGGGCACATAATGAGGCAAGTGGCTAAATATTTTTGCATTTGAAGACATTCGAGCTTTGTTTAATTCTAGTAAAATCCCTTCTCCTCTCACTCATCCCCAGAGTTCATCTTCTACCCAGTTGAAAAGGAGACCAAACACCCCCAACTCCACTTTTGTTCTTCCTCCCCGCTGTCTTTATCTCACACTAAACGCATGCAAGCATGAGCTTTCCAGGGCTTGAGGGTAAAGAATCTGCCCTCCAATGCAGGAGATGTGGGTTTGATCCCTGGATCAGGAAGATCCCCTGGAGAAGCAATGGCAAGCCACTCTGGAAAATCCCATGGACAGAGGAGCCTGGGGTGGGGGGCATGGCAAGAAGTGAGATACGTGTGGCTTAGTGACTGATCACACACATATACACGCATGACTCTCCACCAGGGCGTTGCTGAGGCCAGGTGGCGATGTTCACACCTCTCAGTTGAGATCAGACTGGGCTCTGCCCTCCAAGTGAGCCAGAGCCTCCCCAGTCTCACCAAAATCAGTGGGTCAAGTGTTAGGCATCTGCCACTAGCCAGCTGTAGGCCTTTGGCAGACTATAATCTTTCCTGTTTTCAATTTTCAATGAAGTCAACCAAAGATAGGATTAAATAATTTCTAAAAATTACTTTTATTTCTGAAAGACTATGATCCACAATTCGATAGCCCAGAAATGTAGAAACAATCAGAAAATCAGAAGCAGAAAAATTTTGAAACAGCATAATAAAAGATGATTATGAACGTGGGTTTATTCTAGGACTTGGATGCAGAGGATAGAAGAATCAGACTCTCCTCACACATACTGGTGGAAGAGAATTAGCTAATTAGAGACTGGGGGTTTCACAATGAGACAGTTAATGACTTAATAAAGCAGTTGACCATGACTTACCACTATGGATGAATGACACATCTCCAAATGCTGTAATTAAATAGATCGGAAACCAAATTCTAGCTATGAGTAAGTTTTTCTTCCTTTATACTTGCAGTAGCTTGAGAAGAAAAGTAGAGTCAGTTTTTTAGGTTATTAAATCAATGGTTCTACAAGTTTAGACCAGAGATAAGAGCATTTCAGACGAGAAGGGAAGGATTGATGACAACAAGCCCAATATTGAGTTAGTGCACAGGGAAAGTAAAGAATAGTCTGGTTGAGTGACTTGTCGAAGGTCACACAGCATGGAGGGTCACTCCCAAAATGTCTGCTGGGCGGGGTACCCCACTGCTAGCATCCTCATCCATCAAACACTTCTCACCAGCTAGTATCGTGCTGGCCTCTGGGCTCTTGCTGAAACCGTCACCTTTGACACTGATTTACACGCTTCACCCCTGTGCACACTTCACCCCTGAGGCTGTCAGCTTGGGTAGGCTGTGTACAAGGAGACCTTTTGTAGTGTTGGGAGTCGTTCCAGCCCTCTGGGATGGAGTCCAAGATGCACACCTTCCACCTCCCTGCTGTGGGTCCCTCTGGCGACCATCCAGGCATTTCCAGCTCTCGCAACAGCAGTAGACGAAGAGCTCCACTTGGCTCCAAGGGTGTATATATCCATCAGCGTGCCATCTAGAAATCTGCAAAACTTGAAAGCCCAGTATGTGAGCTTCCCTGGTGGCTCAGATGGTAAAGAATTTGTCTGCAAGGGACTTCCCTGGCGGTCCAGTGGACTTTGCCTTCCACCGCAGGGGTTGCAGGTTCAAACCCAGGTTGGGGAGCTAAGATCTCACATGCCTTCTGGTAAAAAAAAAAAAAAAAAAACCTATATATATGCTGCTAAGTTGCTTCAGTCGTGTCCGACTCTGTGCGACTCCACAGATGGCAGCCCACCAGGCTCTGCCATCCCTGGGATTCTCCAGGCAAGAACACTGGAGTGGTTGCCATTTCCTTCTCCAATGCATGAAAGTGAAAAGTGAAAGTGAAGTCACTGAGTTGTGTCCAACTCTCAGCGACCCCATGGACTGCAGCCTACCAGGCTCCTCCATCCATGGGATTTTCCAGGCAAGAGTACTGGAGTGGGGTGCCATTGCCTTCTCCGATATATGTGAACCGTGAACTCCCTGATGTTCAAGCTGGTTTTAGAAAAGGTAGAGGAACCAGAGATCAAATTGCCAACATCTGCTGGATCATGGAAAAAGCAAGAGAGTTCCAGAAAAACATCTATTTCTGCTTTATTGACTATGCCAAAGCCTTTGACTGTGTGGATCACAGTAAACTGTGGAAAATTCTGAAAGAGATGGGAATACCAGACCACCTGACCTGCCTCTTGAGAAATCTGTATGCAGGTCAGGAAGCAACAGTTAGAACTGGACATGGAACAACAGACTGGTTCCAAATAGGAAAAGGAGTACGTCAAGGCTGTATATTGTCACCCTGCTTATTTAACTTATATGCAGAGTACATCATGAGAAATGCTGGACTGGAAGAAACACAAGCTGGAATCAAGATTGCTGGGAGAAATATCAATAATCTCAGATATGCAGATGACACCACCCTTATGGCAGAAAGTGAGGAGGAGCTAAAAAGCCTCTTGTTGAAAGTGAAAGAGGAGAGTGGAAAAGTTGGCTTAAAGCTCAACATTCAGAAAACGAAGATCATGGCATCTGGCCCCATCACTTCATGGGAAATAGATGGGGAAACAGTAGAAACAGTGTCAGACTTTGTTTTTTTGGGCTCCAAAATCACTGCAGATGGTGACTGCAGCCATGAAATTAAAAGGCGCTTACTCCTTGGAAGAAAAGTTATGACCAACCTAGATAGTATATTCAAAAGCAGAGACATTACTTTGCCGACTAAGGTCCGTCTAGTCAAGGCTATGGTTTTTCCTGTGGTCATGTATGGATGTGAGAGTTGGACTGTGAAGAAGGCTGAGCGCCGAAGAATTGATGCTTTTGAACTGTGGTGTTGGAGAAGACTCTTGAGAGTCCCTTGGACTGCAAGGAGATCCAACCAGTCCATTCTGAAGGAGATCAACCCTGGGATTTCTTTGGAAGGAATGATGCTAAAACTGAAGCTCCAGTACTTTGGCCACCTTACGCGAAGAGCTGACTCATTGGAAAAGACCCTGATGCTGGGAGGGATTGGGGGCAGGAGGAGAAAGGGACGACCGAGGATGAGATGGCTGGATGGCATCATGGACTCAATGGACGTGAGTCTGAGTGAACTCTGGGAGTTGGTGATGGACAGGGAGGCCTGGCGTACTGCGATTCATGGGGTCGCAAAGAGTCGGACATGAGTGCGTGACTGAACTGAACTGATATATATACATATATATATATATATATATATATATATAAAACAGAAGCAATATTCTAACAAAGCCAATAAAGATTTTTTTAAAAAAGGTCCACATCAAAACAAACAAACAAAAAAATCTGCCTGCAATGTGGGAGACCCAGGTTCAATCCCTGGGTCAGGAAGATCTCCTGGAGAATGGAATGGAAACCCAGTCCAATAATCTTGCCTGGTGAATCTCATAGACCAAGGAGCCTGGTGGGCTATGGTCCATAGGATTGCAAAGAGTCAGACACGACTAAAATGACTTAGCACACTTGCAAATTATTTAACCACTCAAGTCAAAGGTTTTCTTCTCTGTAGATGAAGGCTTAAAGAACACGGGGAGGACCATGCTGCTTCCGGCTCACCAGGCAGTTATACGATGACTATGTTGAAGAGTTTGACTGTCCCATTTTAGATGAAGAGAGAACAGTTGATAAGTGAGAAAACCATATGAGTAAAGGTGGAGGTCTTGTTGACTACTATGGTTGTGATTTCTTCTCTGAACTCTGGTTACATATAGTATTTGTGCTGCAAACAGACAAGCGTTTTGTATAAGAGACTTGAAACTAGGGGTTATAATGAGAAGAAGCTAAAAGACAATATTCAGTGTGGAAGTTTTCTAGTTCTTGATAAAAAAGCCTTAGCATTCTACAAGGAAGAAATAGTGCATTAGCTGCCAAGCAATAAACCAGATCTAGAGGGTAATACAAATCAGATATTGAAATGGATTGAGCAGTGAGTCAAAGATCCCAGTTCTTGACTTAACAAGAATGCCATTTTACAATCAGTCTTGATATCTATCTGCCATCATCATACATATTGTTCAATTATCAGTAAAACTTTCTTACTGAAATTGTGCTGTTGGACTAGGAGGTAGATAGTATAAAGGTTTATGCTTGGGTTTTGTTTTGTTTTGTTTCTCCATGAGAAAGCCAAACTCAAATGTAATGAGTAATACTATTATTAAAGGTTGAGAATTAAAACTGTAATTGCTTAATGGTTCAGTTGCTTAAGAAAAAATGTGTTAGTCACTCAGTCATGTCCAACTCTTTGCGACCCTATGGATTGTAGCCGCCAGGCTCCTCTGTCCATGGGATTCTCCAGGCAAGAATAATGGAGTGGGCTGCCATTCCCTTCTCCAGGGGATCTTCCCGACCCAGGGATTGAACCTGGGTCTCCCACATTGCAGGCAGATTCTTTACCATCTGAGCCACCAGGGAAGCCAATAAATAAATAAATCTGACCAACGGTGTAGAAAAGAAAAGAATAAATGAGGAGAAAATGCAAAATATTCACAAAAGTACCCAGCACAGCACTTGGTATGTAGTAAGCATCTTAAAAATATTAGTTATTGCTATTAGTGGAAATGCAGTGGCAGCAACATGGCAGGAGTAATAGCAATATCGCTTTATTTGGGAGACAACTTGTAATTAATAACAGTGGAATATCTCTGAAAAATGTTCTTGGCAGAATTCATGTTTCCATCTTTGACTGGAGCTCGTTACAAATTACCATCTCTGAACAGAGCAAGAACCTTTGAATGAATGTCCTGGATGAATTGGGAGGGCACACCATCCAGTAATGTGTAGACAGAGAAACATTTTTTTCCCTCCTGAACTGTTCCATCGGACTTATTAAAAAACCTTTCTTCAGCTGCTTTAATCATTGGGATACTAATAAAAACAATAAAAATTTCTGCCAATATTTATAATATAAAAATATTCACTGGCCTCATATTCAGAGCATCTTAAGCATTTACCTGAAGTCAATTTATTCTCTTGAGGTACCATTATATAAGAGATGTACACTGGATTTTATGTGCTTGTGCTTAGTTGCTCAGTGGTATCTGACTCTTTGCAACCCCATGGACTGTAACCTGCCAGGCCCCTCTGTCCATGGAATTCTCCAGGCAAGAATACTGGAGTGGGTTGCCATTTAGTTCTCCAGGGGATCTTCTAGACCCAGGAATCGAACCTGGGTCACCTGCATTGGAAGGCAGATTCTTAATTGTCTGAGCTACCACGGAAGCCCAAGTTGAAACAAAACCAAACCTGTTATATGCAAAATACTCCATCTACTGGCTTGGATAGAATGTATGACACTGGGCCATCCCTTATTATTTCTTCATTTCTTCATCCGTCTCCTCATCCATGAAAATAGGAGCCTTAGTGGCTGCCCTGCCGGTCTTCCAAGGTTGTTATTGGAGATGAGATGAGGAAAAACTTGGATCCAATAATTGCAATTGAAGTGGTACAAATTTAAAAGTTGTTCATATTTCAAAATGTGAGCTCACTGCCCTACACAAACACTGGTTCTCAGATTCTATTTGTGCTAACTGAAAAACAAATTCCGTGGTTGGTACATCTGCCCCGCCATTGGGGCCTGAAGCTGGCTCTCAGGAAGGGAGACAGGCTGACTCAGAACTTGCTGGAAAGTGTTTGGATGCTCACCTATCTGTGCTGCAGACAGGGAGGCCACGACAGCAGGAGCCTTTCCCAGAATGCTTGAAGGAATGTAACCAGGCTGTCTCAGAGCTGTGTGCAAGCCAGAATATATATTGACATGATAGACCACAATGGATTTAAGTGTTTAAAGTCAAAAATACACTTTTAAAAATAAGTGCTTGAGTTGGCTGCTTGAGCAATACCTGGGTGCCGGAGCAAACTTGTTTAGAATAAATCATGGAGTATACAGTGGCTCAGACGAAGCATCTTCCTGCAATGCAGAAGACCCAGGTTCGATCCCTGGGTCGAGAAGATTCCCTGGAGATGGTAATGGCAACCCACTCCAGTATTTTTGGCTGGAGAATCCCATGGACAGAGGAGCCTGACAGGCTACAGTCCATGGGGTCACAAAGAGTTGGACATGATTGAGTGACTAACGCACACACATACTTTTTGTTAACTTTTTTTGCACTCAGGCGAGGACAGTCAAAGGGGAGAAGCACAGTTCCGTGGACCACTTCCTCATTTCTGTGTTATGGAACAACTGCAGCTGGTGGCAGAGTTGTATCACGAGGCCAGCAAATCCTCCCGGTCTCTGTAAAACAAGGTTTAGCTTCAGATAAACGTGCTTCTATATCCCCTGCTCCGTGTTCTTCTTTCTAACGCTTCACACCATCCCTTACACTTCCTGTAGCCCTCCTTTTGATGGGCAGAAACTCTGCTGCAAAAGAATCTCCTGAATTTGGGAAAAAACTGCAAACATGCTGGCTGCCTCTTTTGCCCTGATGTGCCTGGGGATGTGCTTCCCAGGTGGCTCAGCGGTAAAGACCTCGCCTGCCAATGCAGGAAATGAGGGTTCCATCCCTGAGTCAGGAAGATCCCCTGGAGGAGGAAATGGCAACCCACTCCATATTCTTGCCTGTGGAATCCCAGGGACAGAGGAGCCTGGCGGGCTACAGTCATGGGGTCGCAAAGTCAGGCACGACTGAGCACGCACACACATTCTGAGGCCGCACAGACTGCTCTCTATTCCTCTGATAATGCACAGCTCCTGTGACCCTCCCAGGTTGTCTCCATTGTTTCAATTCAGGTGTTATATTGTGAAACATTTTGTCTTGAGTGACATCTTGTGTGGGTGGGATGGCCAAGGGTTCTGAAGCACAGAGATGAGTTTGTCTCATTCGGCTCATTTAGGGAGACACCACTGCCTCTAGCATATTCTAAGAAGCAATAGATTATTTCATTATTTGGTGAGATTTCAAGCGCCAGCTTGAAGCATAAGGGGAAAAACCCTGTTGAACCAGGCAGGTGGTCAGAGCACTCTTGGTCCTGTCACGTCCTCAGATATGCAGACACTCGGCCATTACATAGTGACAGGAGGGGTAAGGGGGTGGCCCTGGGAAGGCCTCGGAATTTGCCTCAGGGGCCTCACTCCTCCACTTCTGACCTGGTTCTGCATCCCAGGGGTGGGAACTGGGGAGCAGGACCCCACTCTCCAACACAAATGTAGAGCAGTAGGTCAGAGGTGGGTTGATTCTCCCTTTGGCCTAGAGGGGCCCTCCACAATTGAGACAGATTTATCAGGTTTGCCTGCCTCTGTCAGAGGTGAAGTTCCAATAAACAGTTAGCTCGCCCCCAGCAGTGGGTAAACAATCTACCTGCGATTCAGGAGACATAGGAGACACAGGTTCTATCCCGGGCCGGGAAGATCCCCTGGAGGAGGAAATGGCAACCCACTCCAGTATTCTTGTCTGGAGAATCCCATGGACAGAGGAGCCAGGCAGGCTACAATTCATGAAGTCAGAGTCGGACATGACTGAGAAACTGAGTATGCACATCAGTGGCCAAGACAGCCTGTTTCCTCTGAAAGAAGGAAGCCTCTCTTCCCTCTACCTTCCATCTGTGGGTGACATTCCTCCGACCTCAAGTGAGTGTCCTGCTCATCCTTCGCCAGCTCTTGGCCACACCTCCGAGCTTGACCACAGGTGCACAGGGCCACATCCTGGAGGAAAGGGAGAAACTGAGGCAGTCGTGCAGGTGCTGGGGGGGTCACGTCAGTGGGCAGTTAGTGGCATACCTCACTTAGGTATTAGAATCCCCCTGTGGGGAGAGATCTCTTTCTTCGCAGGTGTTTAGCGCTCTGTAGACCCCAATCGGAAGTGTTTCTGAATCCCAAACCTTCCTGCAGAGCCTCTGTGTACTCCACAAGAGCACGCGCTCCTCACTGCCCATGGTTTACAAGTTCATGGCGCCCTGTGGGCTTTGGCTGCCTGGGCCCTGGGAGTATCCACACTGCTTTTCACTGTGTGTTTCCATCACCTCCATTACCTATGATTTCCAGGTTCTTACATACTTATTCCTACTTTCCCTGGGACATTCATATGACCTATTTTACTCCCACATCCTAAACCAGGAGATGATCATTAGAAAAATGAGATCAGAACAGCAAGGAGTCATCCATTTGGGTGGTGGCCCCAACTGCTGTCAGAGAAATGAGCTTTGTTGCCCTTGAATCAGTATGTCCATACCCCCTTCCCATCCCACATCCACTACTCCTTGCCCCTCTTCTCTTGCCTTTACAGTCCATTTAGTCACAACACTTACAACTTTCTAATAAGCTATCTAATAGTTTATTTATTGTGTTTATTGCTTACTCATTCTTTCTCCAATCATATAAGTCCCATGAGGGCACAGGTTTTTGCCTGTCTTGTTCAGTATCAATCTTAAGTTCCAAAGACCGTATAAGGCATAGTAAATACTCAATAAATAGTTGCTGGAAAATAAAAAAGAAATATTTGCTGTACAAATGAATGAATGCCAAAAGATAGATACTTCTCTGATGCTCAGGTCATAAAGCATACCCTTGAGTGCTAAATTTTTTCTTTGCTTAATTTCCTCATCTCCAGGTACAAACCTTCAGCAAAATTTTAAAACTTGGCCATTCTTTCTTCTACTCCCTTTACCTCCTCTCACAACTGTAAACTAGAAATTTTATTTAATCTAAATACAACCAATTCCTTGGTCAAGTCTGCCTCTATTCTCCAAAGAACCCCATGCTTCAGTAAGAAATGCATTCTCTCTCAGTTGTTCACCCCCTTCTAATTAAGTCCATCCCATTCTTTGTTTTATTGTTCAGAGAAGTATTCAAAATTTCAGAATCATAAACATTTCTGGAAAAAAAAAAAACTCTTGAAGTTAATATAATTGTCTATCTTTGCAAATATGCTACTGTCTTCTGGAGGATTACTAGTGCCAAATCATACAGTCTTGCACAGCTGGCCCTCTCCCTTAGAGATACCCAGATAGTAGAATTACTATAATTAGTTTTGCAATCACTCAGCACCAAAGAACTCTTACTCAAGACCGGGATACTGTTTTTGAGATGACAAGTTCAACAACATGGAAGTGGTACTGATCTAGACTAGTCTAGTGAAGCAAAAACAAAGTCTAAGATCTCTGATTTTCAAAATGTAATCTCCTGGAATGGAGAGTTCATGGGTATGTTTTGCTTTTCCTTCTCCTCAAAAGGGAGGGACACAGAATAAAAATAAGTGAGATTTATCAGTGCTTCCTATGATCCAGTTACCGTGCTAAGTTTTTGACAGTCATCATCTGATTCCTGGCCCATGTTAAGTGTAAAATGCTGGCATTTCACAGTTGCAGAACTGAGACTTTTACATTGAGGCAATTATCCAGAGTCTACTGCTTAGGACAGCTAGGAAGAAGTAGGGTTGCCCCTTCTTCAATCACCAGCCACACCCGTCCCATCCTGTCCCTTATTTCCTCCGCTTTCCACGTCTTCTCCCCACGCCCATCCCGAAAGGATAAAGGGGCTTCTGAAGAGATACAGGTAAGTGACCCAGACACTGCTCTGAGCCCTCTTGTGTAGTGAGGGGCTGGAGTCATGCCCTCACCAGGAACAAAACTCAGGAGCGACGACCATGTAGGGTGTGCTGCTGTTTGCACTGTTGTTGGGTCTTGTTTTCCCAAGAAATGTAGTCCACAGAGCTTGTGAAAGACATTCTTCAAAAGTGGAAATTACATACAGAAGCTGTCAAGGGTCTGGAATGCGGTTCTACAGGATATCATCCATGTTTCAAGGGAGACGAGATGACAGCTCCAGCTGCCAAGCCCACGAACCGCAAAGTGGAAACACCCCCACCCTAGCCATGAGTCCCCAAGTCTCTAAGAAGCCCGGGTGTGCGTCAGGAAGCACTTCAGCACACCAGATTGACAAAGTCCACCTTTTTATGCAGGAGCCTCCTCTCTCTGCAGATGACCCAGATCTTGGCCTTCCTCTTCCTTGTTCTTCACAACAAACAGCGTGGTCATCACACCAATTTTATGTTCCTCTGATATCTCTGGAGCAGAAGACACAGGCAGGGTGAAGGGGCACCCAGGACCGAAAATTTGGGGGAGATTTCTTAGAGGTTTGGTGAAGAGTCAGTCACACGGTCACACACACTAATTAACTTGTAAATGTACTCGTATAAATCCTTATTCATTGTGGAAGCCTTTTATTTGTGTAGACTCAGTAAATATTAAATGATGAAATGAATAGTAACTGAAACACTAGGCAGAGTCAGGAGCTGCGAAGAAAATGGAAAATATTGTGAGACTGTGTCTATGCAGGTGAGGAATGTGAAGGTCAGAGGCGCACGGCCATCAGTGCGGATCACAGCTTATAGGGCCCAAGTTTTGCTCCTGTATCTGCAACCCAGCAAGACGCCTGGCTTCCCACGGGGTGGGCTGTGAGATTAAAGGACGTTTCTGACACTGCCTTAAAAACTGCAAGGTGCCACACAAACAGAAGTGTCAGGACAGCCTCTGCTTCTGCCGTTTTGCACAAGATGTAATGGAAACAACCTAGGTCTACAGCTGGGCACAACATGCTGGAACATGCATCTAGTTACAGAGTGGACTAGTGCTGCATGGGGAGCTCAGGTACTGGGAGGGTACAGGTGGCAGATGGTTACTTCTGGAACAGGACAAGGACTGGGGAGAAGTAGAGCTGAGCCACCATGCATCTGCTCCTCAACAGAGCAGAGGATGCCTTTGTAAAAGGAGCAGGAGAATGCTCCCAGATGTGGGCAGAAGGACCAGTCAGCTCTGTTTATGCAGCTCAGGCTCTAAGCCCTGAGGCACAGTAAACTTCTGACTGATATGGTAAATGGCTTGTTCTTATAATCTGCCCCCCCCCAACTCCAAACTGAAGTTTTTTACTTGTTCTTGCTTATCAGAGGGTTCAGGTATACGTGAAGCAACTAGGATGAGGGCATAGAGTGCAAAGTTGAAGCTCCAGTACTCTGACCATGTGATCTGAAGAGTTGACTCACTGGAGAAGACCCTGATGCTGGGAAAGATGGAGGGCAGGAGGAGAAGGGGACAACAGAGGATGAGGTGGTTGGATGGCATCACCAACTCAAAGGACGTGAATCTGAGCAAACGACAGAAAATGCTGAAGGACAGGGAAGCCTGGCGTGCTACAGTCCATGGTCACAGAGTTGGACACGATTGAGCGACTGAACAACAGAATGTGAGAAGAAATCTATAAGGACAACCTTCTGGGCCAAATTATATAATAAAACTATAAAAGTAAAGGAGTAAATGAAACAAAGAATTTGACTTCTTGCAATCTTCTCCAACAGAGATGTGTTTAGGGGGTCAAGAAGACTGTCGTAGCTGATATCATAGTTTTCAGAGTAGACCAAGAATTAGGCAGGCTTTCACTGATTTCCTATAAATCGACTATCTTTTTATCAATGCATTTGAAATATGAATAAACCTACTTGCATGCCACACATGAAACCTGCTGTGGGACAACCTACAAGAAGTCATGGCATTTTTTAAAGACATATTCCCAGAACCAAAGTCTTTGAAAGACTCAGTGGTTTGTTCGGGTTGTAATGGCAGCAAGTGGCAGGGCCTGAACTCAGTCCTGGGAACCGACTCCAAATGCAGTGCCGTTTTCACACCAAGTTTGGGTCTGGCTTCTGGGTACCACATGGAATTCTGTTTTTGGAAACTTTATTTTCACTGTGAACAACCTTTTCCCTCAGTGTTCACCACAGTGGGCAGGTCACTCTCTCCTCCCCCACAACCCCCACTCCTGTCTCAACACCCTATACTTGCCCCTCCTTCACCCCACCCTGATTCTTTTCTCTCCAGGACGACAATCAGGACTGATGGAGAAATCTGAGTTGGTGTCAAGCTAATCTGTGGTCTCTAAACACAGTAATGAGGGGACGTCCCTGGGCCTCCTAATGTAGGGGGGCCCAGGTTTGATCTCTGGTTAGGGAACTAGATCCCACATGCCACATGGTGTGGCCAAAATAAATAAAAATTTGAGAAGAGAGAAAATAAACAGTGATGAAACACAGTGAATCTGAGCGCGCAGCCCAAGGGAATGTTTTTGAGTGGGGCTGGTCCTATAGGCCAGCAGGTTTGCAGTATGTAAGACAGAAGGTCTCCTAGAAGCAAGCAGGTGTTCAAACGTGGACTTGACATTTGGTTGTGCAACAGCTCCATCCAGGGCAGAGGCAGAGCCTGGTGGCCCTGAGAGAGTCACCTGCCTGGGGCCAGGGAGCAGCTGCGGCCATCCTGCCATCTCAGGCATCAAGCACACTTGTTCCTGATGCAGACACCTGTCTATGAAAGCTGTTTCTGGGGTTGTAACTGCAGACCAGAACCAGTTCACCTCATTCAATCTCCTTTTCAGAATAGAGCATTTCACACTTCTACAAAATACAAAACCAAAAAGGTGAAGTTAAAAAGTCAGTTTAGGTGGCACTGGTGGTAAAGAATCCCTTGCCAATGCAGGAGATGAAAGGGACTTGGGTTTGATCCCTAGGTCAGGAAGACCTCCTTGGAGAAGGAAATGGCAACCCACTCTAGTATTCTTGTCTGAAAACTTCTATGGGCAGAGGAGCCTAGTGGGCTTCAGTCCACAGGGCTGCAAAGGATCAGACATGACTGAGCATGCACAGGTGACTTTATTTTCCAGGTTCTACCACATCTGACTATGTGAACTCATGAAGTGAGAGCCACCATGGAGTTGGGGGGTGTGGAGTGAGATGGGCTCTGATGTGGTACGGAGGATGCAGAGACAGCCAAAGGTCAGGGGAGATCTGAGTGCAGCCTAGGAAGCCGGGGCGCTCGGCTGGGAGGACTAAGTCGCTCAGGGAGCTGCGTGGGTGCAGGAGACCCCGTGTCTGGAAAGAGGCAGCTGTGTACCTGTCAGTCTCCCTCCCTGAAGACTAGGGCCCTTGAGGACAGAGCCTGGGTCTTGTGTGTCCGAAAACACACCCTCCTCGCCCTGCTTAAGCCTGTACCCTTTACACATGGCACTGGATGGCCAGGACCGTGTAAACAAAAAAGGAGGGAATGTGGATGTTTATCCTAAGGTGACAGGAGGTCTCAGGAAGTTCAAGGAAGGGGGTCACTGGGTTTCCATTTGGTGAAGGTTCTCTGGGCTGCAGTACCAAGGAGAGCCTGAAATGGACCAGGATTCCTGCGGGAGACAGTGTAGATGGTAGAAGGGATTCTGGACCATCACCATAACCTCTGACACAGCGTCTCCACAATTACCCTTCTCAACACACAAGCGTGTTGACTGGACCTTCTTTATCTCAGAACCCTGCAGAGCTTCCCTTTCTGTACAGAGTCAAGTTTAAGTCCTTGAAACAGCCTTTGAGGCCACACACAATGTGATCCTAAGCCACCTGTCCACAGCCCCTGCCACTGTCTTCATTTATTCTTTCAGCCAATAAGAGGATGTGTCTGTCAAGGCCACTCACCCTCTGGGAAGTTTGCTTCTGCCCCTCCTAGAACCCATCCTCCACGGAGCACCTCAAAGTCTCCTGAGGCCAGTGGTGTCTTGCTCCTCACGATGGGTACCCCAGCACTCTGCACAGTGTGGGCACTTTGCTAAGGCTTGTGGAGTAGAATCAAACTGTAGTGCTTGCAGCTGGATTCATTTAATACTGAGCAGTAGATATCATAAGCAAAAAGACTGATCCATTTAATTACCTTAAAATATAAAATACTGCTCTGAAATGAAAATACAAAGTTAAAAGACAAACTGGGAAAAATACATACAATACATATGACAAAGAGGTATTAATAAATTTTCTTACCAAACCAAGCACTCCCCAACTGGTTCAAAGCAAATCTAAGAAGGAAAAAAACAGGGGGGAAGGGCAAAGGAAGTAAATACGCCCATTCCATTTTTCACTCATCAATGATAAGGATGAAGTTTTAAAGTGCCCAGTGGGAATGAGGGCCTGAGAAGAAGGAAGGACTCACAGGCTTTTCATCCAAAATGTGAAAGTGTGCTTCCTGGGGAAAGGAATAATTTCCAAAATTCAAACTACTGAAACCTTCAGCCCAGAAATTTCACTCTTAGAAATGCAGCACATAGATAAAAGACAGAACAAGCAAAGCACCACAGCTGACATTATTTCCAAGAGGGAAGGAATCCATCTGCGGGAAATGGGTCCATGACCTAGTATCTCACAAGGAAAGACCTACAGTGGGCCTGTAACCGGCTGTGCAGAACTGTTCCAAACTACACTGCTCAGTGGAGAAGGCCGAGCGCCTCCACTCACATGCTACCACGTTCCTTTTTTGCAAACCAAATAAATATACAGCTACACCTGCTGCTTAGTCATTGTGTCCAACTCTTTTGCAACCCTACAGACTGTAGGCCTGCCAGGCTCCTCTGTCCATGGGATTTCCCAGGCAAGAATACTGGAGTGGGTTGCCATTTCCTCCTCCAGGGGATCTTCCTGACCCAGGGATGGAACCTGTGCCACTGAGTCACCTGAGAAGCACCGGATGTGCCTGTACTTCATGTGAGACCTTGAAAACCCCTAACATTGGCTGCTTTTGGGCAGATTTATCTACATTGTATACCTGTTCACATTGTGTGAATCAGCCACATTTTCCAATGTGTTCAATTTTAAAAGCCAGCTCTTCTGCTCTCCCCAAATACATACACAGCTGTTGATCATTTATTATACATTAGAAGCTTCCTAGGGAGGTGTTATGGACAGAGCTGCTTCTTGGAGTAGTTGACATTGCTACGTCCATTATAGTGGATGACATTGCTTCCATCCTTCAAGAGCTTCTGCATAACTACAAATATGCAGCTCTTAGAAGAAACACAGATGTTAACCTTCGGACTTTTTTGTAAACATGACACCAAAAGCTACAACCACCATCACAAATTGGACTACTTCAAAATCAAAAAGACACCATGAAGTGCAAACACAACATATTCAGAATGGGAGATAAAATTTACAAACCATGTATTTTATCAGGGACGTGTATCTAGTGTGTGTAAAGGACTCTGGCAGTGATAAAGATACACAATCCAATTTAAAAATGGGCAAAGGATCTGAGCAAATATTTCTCCAAAGATCTCTAAGTGGCCAATATGCATGTGAAAAGATGCTCAGCATCATCAGCCCTCAGGGAAATGCAAATCAAAACCACAATGAGATACCAGCTCAGGCCCTCTAGGATGGCTGTCATCAAAGGCGGGTATTACAATAAATGTTAATGAGCATGTGAACAAATTGGAACTCTCAAATACTGTGAAGTGGTGCTGCCACTCTGGAAAACATGTTGGTTCTTCAAAAGACTAAATGTACTTACCATATGACCCAGTATGGTCACACCAGTTCAACTGCTGGGCATACATCCAAAAAGAGGCTGTTTATGCAAAAACTTGTACACGCAAGTTTCAAGAAGCAACACACCTCATAAAATAGCCAACAACACAAACAACCCAAATACTTGTCAACTGATGAACGTAGAAATAAAATGTGGTGTATTCACACAATGGAAGCTTTATCAGAAAAGGAATGAACACTAATACAAGCAATGGGACTGAACCTTGAGAACATGAGGGTGAGTGAAAGAAACCAGTCACCAAAGGTCACAAGGTGCATGATTCCATTTATAGAAATGTCCAGAGCAGGCAATTCTAGAGACAGAAAGTAGGTAAGCAGGTGCCTGAGTGTTAGGGATGTGAAGTGGGGACAAAGGGTGGTGTGTGTTAGGAGCAGATCAAGAGTGCTATAGGTACAGCCTTTCTTTCTGGGGTGACGGTTCCTAAAATCAATTGTGGGGATGGATGACAATTCTGTCAATATACTATTAATAAAAACCATTGCTTTGTATGCTTTAAATGATTTACATGGTATACAAATTGCACGTTGATAAACCTGCTATTTACAAATAAAGAGCTAGGCCAAGACAAATAAATGTGGATATTGGTATGTACATTTAAAAAGGTGACCTTAAAATTCCACTTTTAAATAAGCCTAGAAGTACTGAACTGTTTCTTACTCAGTAAGTATTCATTTCTTGTCAGCTCCTATCTAAATCCATCATTTTTACAGCAATCAATACAAATCAAAGAATTTCTGAAACAATTCTACCTTTTATTCAAATAGAATCACATTTGAAAATAAAGGTTCCATAGTTTAAAAACCTCTGACCTGGATTTTGGACTAGGACCAATGAGCTGGACGGTTTGTGTCAGCAGCCGTCGTAATACTCCTGCACCAGGACCAGACAAAAAGAAGGGACACAAACTATTTGTTCTCACTTTCTGTACACATGAAATTTGATCAAATAATGTGTCTTTTACAAAGCAGTCCTGTAAATGAAAGACCCTGGATTTTAAAAGGCGGATTTGAGAGCTGCTTTACAACCCCACTCGTCATGATACTGAATATTCTCGCTTTTATATCATAAAATGAAGCTCAGCTCCAGCCTCATCCTGTGTTCAATCACCTGACGAACCCCAGCCCCTCCCTGTCCCATCTCATTCTGCAGGTGAAACTCCACCTCTAAAAGCACCACCTTTTCTTTAGAAGTCTGTTCGTAACCACAGACTTCAGTCTCAGAATCCCTTGACTAAGCCCATCCTTAAGGAAACATAAAGAAAACCAGTTCTCTGTATGTCATTTAAAGACACCTGTGCCTCCCCAAGGCTTTTTAAATCAAGGTACACGAGTGAGGTCAGAGCAGAGACCTTAGTAATGTGCCTGGGACTGAGGCCCTTCGGGTATCCACCCTGGACTTGCTGTCCAGTCTTCTCCCCACCACTCAGTGCCCACCTCCCTCCAGGGGGACAGTCCACACACTGCTCTCCACACGTGGCTCCAGCCCACCCTTTTGTGCTGTCACGCACATCACTTCCCTTCCTTGGAGACACTGCCTCCCTTTCACCCCCTTAATCCCTCCGTTGTTCACATCTTACTTCTTTCTCTCGAGACCCGGCAGAAAAGCTCAACTCTCCACTGAGCTGTTCCTAAGGCCCCCTTGCCTTCAGTAAGTCTTGTGAAGTTGGGGACGTGGCAGAGCTGGGGTGGCCCACTCTCATCAAGGCACTGAGAGAAGTGGAGGAGGACACGGGGCTTCCCCGGAGGAATCCGAGATCTATCTGGGTAAGGCCTGAAAAGTCTTATGAAGATGCAGTAACCACTTATTAAAAATATTTATCTGTTCCTAAGTTAAATAATTTTAATGCAAACACTCAATAGGGCATCTTCCCCAATGCTCCTAAGATCTCGTCTCTCTCTGCTGCCGTGGGCATGGGCGGCTTCACTCCGTTTTGTCTTCTCTGGATCATGACAGAGTTCTGCGAGTATGTACAAAAGAGAAGAAACCAGAATTAGTCATATACTAAATGCCAATCAACTTGCCAGTAATTGGGTATTGCGTCTTCTAAAAGGAAACATAAAAGGGCAGGTTAAAAAAAAAAACAGAAAATAAATTCTAGGACTCTAGATAATGTTTTGAGATTATTATCCATTAAACAGAAGTGATTATTCCCTTGGTGGTGGTGGTAGTTTAGTTGCCAAGTCCTGTCTTACTGCTTTGCAACCCCATGGGCTGTAGCCTCTAGGCTCCTCTGTCGACGGGATTTCCTAGGCAAGAATACTGGAGTGGGTTGTCATTTCCTTCTCCAGGGGATGTTCCTGACCCAGGGATCAAGCCTGCATCTCCTGCATTGCAGGTAGGTTCTCTACTACTGTGCCTCCAGGGAAGCCTCATTATTCCCATAGGAATAATATGTCCCCTGTTACTAGGATGGGGATACAGTGTTGAACTACCAGCCCAGGGAAAGAGCCAATAGGTGACCACAACAAGTGAGTGAGCAGAGGGAAAGGAAGCCATTGGAACCAGTGCTCAGAGAAGCAGAAATTACAATATATATGAGAAAATGGGGACCATGTCAGTAATGGGGGAGGAGGAGGCAGAAGAAGAAGCTGGATGCATGTGGTGACAGGGCAAGACCGCCATTCCATCCACCTCTAGGAAACTAACATGATGGCAAGACACTGATCCACGGAAGAAGACCCACCTCGGCTGGAGCTGAAACCTCACACATGGGCGGGGGTGAGGCACCCAATGAGAGTGCCTGAGGGTCCTGAGGGCACACAGGGGATGTGGTCAGAAAGGTGGGCTTCCCACAGCCATCACTAAGGAAGGGTGGTGGGTTCTGACAAATCTCAGGCTTCAGACTCATGCATAACAGATGAGCTCTGACAGAGGTGACCAAGCCAAGCTTACCCAGAACTTCCGGCAGTTCTTGTACTTCAAGAAGTGAGAGGAACAGCTCTCCTTGTCATAGTTGTTTTCGGTCATGCATCTGGTAGACGCGTCCGATTCCTTAAACATGTAAGACAGGCAGCATTTAGGAGGCAGAGTGACATCTAAAAAACAGGTACACACATTTCTGAAGCTGCACCCCCCCCCAAGCAGATAACTGGAGATAGTTTCAAAAGGGAATTAGCTTTCCAACTATCCCAGCATCCGTTATGCTCAAGGCCAACACCTTCCTCTTCATAGTTTGGGTCAGTTTTCTCTGTATCTGATTCTCAGGAATTTGAGTCGAAGCACTGAATGAGATCAGTCAGTACCATTTATCGAGGCAGCTGAGGCAAGGTTCCACTTCAATGTGCTCAGTCATGACTGCAGGGAGCTTTCTGCGGGTCCAGGGTTAGGGCTCAACACTTTCACTCCCAGGGGCCTGGATTAATCCTTGGTTGGGGAACTAAGACTGCACAACAGGGCCAAAAGAAAAAAAAATTCACTGCTGCACAGCAGAAGCCAAATCCCATCTCCTGACTCAGAGGGCACCTCTCCACTCCTCCAAGTTCTCACCCGGACTTGAACTTTTGATGTTAAGGTGGTTTCGAGACCCTAAGTAAATAGCTATTGACTGGTCTACAACAAGGTAAATTAATGACATTTATCTCAATGTATGTTTCGCTATCATTCACTCCATTAAGCAAGTAAATACACTATTATGTCAGTAATTTTAACAGGTATCATTAATATCACTTCAAAATTGAAGTGAGCCACACAGGGCTACAAGTTCAAAGGAGGGTAGCTGCCATTTGGGAATTAAAGTTTAGCTGTCTGAACTGGAAGTAGAGTGGATAACAAACTTCAAAGTGAAAGGCATGATTCTGAGAAGTCATCTAGAGGAAAACTTTAAATTAAGGGCAAGTAATTTTCTTCATAGATCTGAGAAACATGGTTTATCTAAAGCAACTTAGGAAAGCTGCTGAAAACAGATTTCAAGTAGGACAAAGCCAATACTCCATGCCAAATATTCAACAAATGTGTATATTTGGAAAATGCATATGAGTCAGGAAATAAAATTTTCATAGCACCAGTCCGATGGTTGCCTTATTCAAGGATGATAATGCCACAGGAACTGATAGTTGTACCAAATAAATGCCAATAAAAGCTATTATAACAACAAAATGTTTTGTTTACATGATACCTTTGTGAAAACCTTCAGGCTTTAAATACTCTAACTCAGTATCAGCCCTTCACTCTCAGCGAGGTGGTCTCCAGGGACATGATGAAATCATTGCTATCAAAACAAATTCCAGTAACCATTTAAAAATACCTACTTTCCAACTTTGCATGTTGGACTCAAGAATGTCCTCAGTGTTGCTCATGCTTGTCTAGTGTTAAGAGTGACAACTAACAGCTTGTACAGCTCTACAAATTAAAGAAACTTAAAAGAGATGAGTCTTTGTCAGCTAAATGATGAATATCTAAAAATGCGCTTGTGAAATAAGGATACGCAGGCCATGAATGTTTCTTGTACAGGAGTAACTTTATTCAATAATTGAAGAAAACTGACACCCACAAAATCAGAAGATGCTTATTTTTCAAACTTAATACGTGACAATTCAAAGCCAACCAGCTCACCGATAAGCAAGGGTTTACGTCAGGATCCCTCAGCCTCCGTGTCACCATGGGCATCCTAAGTGTCTTCTCCCTGCAGGCAGAGGTTGGGAAGGGTAACACAGGGGATGACACACAAGTCAGTTAAGCCTCATCAACTCCTCAAGTACAGTACCTGAAAAGTTAACTCTGGCATAAAGATTTTCTAGTAAGGAACTCACACGATCTCTGTATTTTCAGAATGAAGACTTGGATGTGATTCTCCTCTATACTGACTCATGCCTCAGCACAAACGCCTTGTTGAAACTGTTTAAGTGCCTCTACTGAAATCTGACTACAATGTTCAGAGAAAAAGATAGTTCTGCTAAAATTCAGTTTTAGTTTACTCCTAATTCTAAAGGTGGCTCAGTGGTGAAGAATCTGCCTGCCAATGCAGGAGACAAGAGTTCTATCCCTGGGTTGAGAAGATCCCCTGGAGGTAGTACTGACAACCCACTCCAGTATTCTTGCCATAGACAGAGGAGCTTGGCAGGCTACAGTCTATGAGGTCGCAGAGTCAGACTGACTTTCAGGGACTAAAAGACAACAATATCTATAAACTAAACAATTAAATGTATTAACAAAACAAAAATACAGCATGCACTCTAATGATTACTTCCTTATTATACAGTGACTAGCACACAAAGTAAGGGTGGAATAATTTAGTATAACCCAACTTTAGCAAAAGTGTTTGTCCACTAAAGTACCTGAATGTCTACCTGTGGCCAGTCCTGTGTTGGCCAATGTACCAAAAAAAAAAAAAAAGAAACACACACACCCCCCCAAAGTTATTGCTCAGTGGACATTTTGAAAAGTTAAAAAAAAAAAAATCTGAAATTTAACTTCCCAAAGGCATCTTCTATTTAACTGATACCTCCAGGGATAAAGGAAGTGAGGGAACACCACTGCGGCACATTCATCTTCCGGCTAAAGCCCATTAGGCATACAGCTTGAAGGAGCCTTTATCAATGAAAGATGATCACAGTTTTCTAAGAGCCAATTAGGGATTCCAAGTCAAATCATATACTCTTATAACAAGTACGTCACCTATATCCCAGGACAAATGCCCTCTCTAATGAATCTAACTGAAATTGGTATGTCTGTTATCTTCAAAGACACATCCTAGAAAGGAACTAAAAGAGAATTTTTTTTAAAAAACTACTTTTAAACGCAATTTAAATTAAATGCAACTCTTTATTTCAACATATTGGCATATTATCAATGAGCCAGCCACAAATATTTTTAAATGCTCTGCACTAACTTTATGGAACTTACTCCTGAATCCTGCTCTAGCTTAACTGTCTTTTACCTAAAAATCAAAGAAGACAGCAAATAATGTAGGATGACCTACCCAAAACACCAATGAATAAAAAACTGCGTCAATATAACTAGACAGAGCTCTGAACTTTTGTACAAAATGGTTTCTACTTTCCTTCCCCAAGATGGGACCATCAAAAAATATGAGCCATGTTAAAAGAAATAAAGTACATTCAGGAAAAACAATCAAACCCCCATAAGCTCCTAAAAAGTGTAGGTATTCTAGGATCATGAGTCAACTAGTTCCCTTTCTCTTTTACAAGAAAGATCACCATGTCCAAGCTAAAGGGGATAACCTTTGCAAAGAAGGATGGAAAAAAGTCTAACCATTCCGGGTCCTTTCAGTAAGTAATCCTCCTATTTCATGATCTTCATTGACCAATACATGAGTACATCTAGCTAACAGAAATCTCTTGGCAGGAAGAAATTCAAGATGCCGTTCAACTGTACCTAGAAGCTTCTTCCTCTCCCGCACAGAATTCCTTAGCAGGCTTGACTTCTTCCTAAGACAGGTGAGGGCACAAAGTGAACTCACGGCTTTCTTGTCTATATGTGTCCTGTGTTCTGAACACAGAGCTCCGCTCCACTGTTCACACTCCTTGGATGTAATTCTCAACAATGATCAGACACAGACTGAACTCAGGTTGCCCCCCTTCCGTGAAAGTGTTCTACTTTTTATCACCACCGTCGGTTAGGAATTCTTTAAAAACCACACCACCTAGGTAACATCATATATATCGAATCAGGTTTGCTGTAGGAATTTATTCACCGTTCCTTTCCTTTCCCTTCCGGGTTCTAAATACCAGTCAATCTAAGTTTGGATTTCCGACTGTCACCTGCTCTGCACGAATCCACATGTAATAACTGGAAATGAAAAGGAAATGTCAGTTTACAGTGAGGACCGGGGCTGAAAGGCGGTGTTCCGCTAAGGAGGCCTTATCTACTTACTCTCTGAAGGTAACAAACAAATATGCCTAAGCTCTGTCAGCAGATAGTCGGAGAGAAACCAACGATTTGAGGGAGTGGGCGCAAAAAAGCACAGCACGTTTGAGGAAGAGCGCTCAACTCTTTTTGCAAAGGGCAAACTGCTTTAAGAAGTATTTCTTGACTTTCCATCCAGTGGTTCCACGTCTCCACTCGGAGCAGCTTTGCAAGGGAAGGGAACGCTCCTGACCCGTCCAAGGCCCCCTACCGCCACCACCGCCCGCGCTCCCAGGCTGTCCGAGCCCAGGCAGGGCTGCGGGCCTCTCCACCGCAGGAGCAGCCGTCGGGAACCCGCAATTCGTCCCGCGAGGCATTCGAGCCTCCAACATATGTCTGGGAGCAGGCGGCGGATCAGGAAGTCGGGGTGGCCTTGCGGAGGGGGCGGGGAAGGTGAGAGGAGATCCCGGGGCGAGGCGAGCCCTAGGCCCGCGGCCTCCCGACAGCTGCCCGGCCAACCTCGTGTGTTACTTTACTAACATGTGAGATGAGTGCAATTGTGTGGTAGTTTGAGCATTCTCTAGTAATCAGGCAATGACAAAAGTATCATCTTATCTATTAATTATTTATAATTTGCCTTCCCATGTATTATCATTAAATACGCTGTCATTTCTTTCCAATTTGATCATCGGATGTAGCAAAACAGAAATTTTTATAGACACTGTAGGAGGAAAGAGTACCGAACAGTATCTACAGAATAAAAATGACTTACTGAACAATGCAGTGTCTCTGAAGCCATGCTTGGGTTAAGTTATTTCATCCATCACACACTAACATCAGCTCAAGAGGAAACAGTGAACTCACTGATTTTTGAGAATAGGACTTTGTAAACTGATTATAATATGAGAGGCCAGCATTTTAGCATGACAGGTGGTGCTCCAGTGAAAAGATGCCAAACGCAGACAGGCTAGATGCTTCCTAGCTAACGGGCTGTCCAGTTGGCAGTGCCAACACAGACATCAAAAATGAACCATACAGAGGACCTTCAAATTCCCCAGGCTGATTTAATACAGCAGCTTTTTTATATATGTAAAACCAGACATTTGAAAAAGAAAGAATTGTTGCCAAATCTGCAAGAGGTAGAACATTGCATGAAAACAAAATATATAATCTAGTACTGTTTGCTGCTGCTGCTAAGGCGCTTCAGTCGTGTCCGACTCTGTGCGACCCCGTAGACGGCAGCCCACCAGGCTCCCCCATCCCTGGGATTCTCCAGGCAAGAGCACTGGAGTGGGTTGCCATTTCCTTCTCCAAAGTAGTGTTTAATTATATGGAATTCTTGATTTAGGATCTGCAGTGAATAATGAGTTTCTCCAATTCTAACATGAAAATTACTTCAACAGGAATTAAACTATTTCAAAAGAAGCAATCCCAGTAATTTAAACTTATTATTTTCAAATGCATCATATATGATGCTTTCATAAAGTAATCTTTAAATCTTCTTCAAGTACTATTTTTTTTGTAAATCATCTTTCCTTACATAATTTCTTGAGAGGATAAATACAATATTTATAGTCTCTCATATTCTTAATGTATATTGAAAGTACTTAAAGTATTGAAGTCTACTTTCTGACCAAAACTTTTTGGATTTCTATTTACAACCTATTTTTACTCTTTCCTTGAATATTAGGAGAAAAAAAATTGTAGATTTCTGGTTGCCCTATTGTAAATGTATAGCCAGAGGACCCTTCTTTCAACAATACAGCTACTGCTTTGAAATTCAGCTTCAAGATTTCTATAACTAACTTGCTATAAAACAGATATTCTTTTCCTGCTGTATTTGCATAACCATTTGAGTTTCCTCTATCACTAACGTTAAAATTTTATAAGCCACCGAACAGGTAAATTGAAAAGGGAAAAGGAACTTCTCCAAAAAGTGATAAAATAGTAATTGTATTAGGGAACATATGATTTTTCAGGCTGTTTCCTGAATTTTTCTTTCTGAATGTTCTTCTGTCTCAGTTTATATCCTTTTGATTTGTGTTAACTCAAGTGAAACAGAAATAAGTGTGTGGGGTAACATTCTTCTGTATTACAAAGGACAGTATGTATCTGCTTCAACAGGAAGCTAATTGCTTCACCTTTGCTTGCTTAACCTCCTAAAAAAGATTACCCCTGTTTTGTATTTTTAAAACCTCTTTTTACTTTAATTTCCCCTCTGCTACTGTGCCACTCCCCCTAATTTCCAAAATTAAACAGCATGAAAGAGTTGTCTACACCTCTTGCTTCTATTTCTGCATTTTCGACTCTGTTTTCAAGCCATTTGAGTCTGGATTCTGCTCTTTTTTCTAGTGGAATTATTCTATTCAAGGCTACCTTGTGTCATTATACCTGATGGACACTTTCCCTTGTTTTTTTTTTTTATTGGATTATAATTGCCTTATATTTTGTGATAGTTTCTGCTGTACAGTGAAGTGAATCAGCTATATGTATACATATATCTCCTTCCTTCTGAGTGTCCCTCCCACTCACCCCCATCCTACTCATCTAGGTCACCACAGAGCACTGGATTAAGCTTGTCCCTTCTTCCCTCTCTTCCATGGACCCTATGTCACCAGCCTTCCTTGGTCTTCCAGTTACCTCCCCTACCTCTTTATCCTTTGCCTCCTCCTTAAATGAATGTTGAAATGCCAAAAGCTTTGAAATTCCAAAGTTTTTCAATCCTTACACTCTCTTTGTCTCATCTCAGAAAACTTTCTTGTTTCCATTATCCTCTGAATGCTGAGATTTCTCAAACATACATCATCATGGTAATATCCTGAATAGCAGGCACGCATCCGCTTGGCCAGCATCAAACTTCATTCAAACTGCTTAGCCGTCATCTTTTTACTTCCCCTAGTCACTGCCACCACTACTCACCTACCCATCACCTACTTTGCAATAAATGGCACCATTACTTGCATTTTGCCAGGATAAAGAACAAGACAGGTTTTTTTCATCATTAGGCTTTCAGTTCCACCATAATGCACAACCTCCTCAAAAGACTTTAATACAGATGTGATGACCAAAGCCCTCATGGGTTGCTCAGTGCACGACCTGAAAAGCAGTACAGGACGTGCTGATATTCCACTTCTTCCTCATCACCAAAGTTCTCACGATTCCACCATACATGTCTACCTCTACTTCTGGACTATCTCTTGCATTCCTCCATTTCCCTATCCAGTTCAGTCAGGACCCATCATTATTTTTTTCCTGGACTGTAGATCTGGCTCTCTGACCAGTCCTGTGCCTTCTGTTCTGCCTCTACAGCCAGAGGGATGGTTATTAACATAATTGCAGTACTTAAGCTCTTTAATGGTCTCCTATTACTGTGCAGAAAATGTACAATCAGGCTCTCGCAAATCCTGCAGATCTGGCCTCTCCTCCCTCAATGTCAACAAAATTCCTCTCCATGGTTCAAGACTGCTGACACCCTACATTTGTCCCAAAAAAGTCATATTTTCTCCCATCTTTGCCATGCCCTCCACCTGGAACAATCTTCCCCAACTTGCATCCTTCACTTCTGGTTCAAGTCCCAATTGAAATACCTTTTTAATAGGGCCCTATTCTCTGATCTTTAGACTCAACTCAGTTGGTCCTGGGTCACATTCCTTAGTTCCCTGCTCTTCCTTTTTATCACATGATTGAGCATTATAGGTTTCATTGCTTGTCTTCCAGGAAGATGGGATGTCTTGTTCAAAAGCCTATCCCTAGCATCCATCTCAACGCCTGGCACCTCGTAGGTACTTAACAAATTGCTTCTATTGATTATGTTCTATCATTTCTTTAGAATCTTAAATATGTATGAATAGTTAAGAAAAAGCTCTAAAGATTTTCAGTTCAGTTCAGTTCAGTTCAGTTACTCAGTCATGTCTGACTCTTTGCGACCCCATGAATTGCAGCACACTAGGCCTTCCTGTCCATCACCAACTCCCGGAATTCACTCAAACTTTTAGAACGCTAGAATTTCTAAGATATCATTCAGATGGCTTAAATGACTTTTTGACAATTTTTTTTAATGTAGACCATTTAAAAAGTCTTTAATGAATTTGTTACAATATTGTTTCTGTTTTACATTTTGGTTTTTTGACTGTAAGGCATGTGTATAGGATCTTATCTTCCTGACCAGGAATTGGATCAGAAGCCCCTACATTGGGAGGTGAAATCTTAACCCACTAGACGACCAGGGAAGTCCTTAAAGTGTCTTTTCTTAATAATAAATTCTAGAAGAGTAACTTTCAAAAATTAAAAATAGCTTAATTTTTGAAAGTGAACATTTACAACCAGCAAACAAGTCTGCACTAACATAAATGCTTTTCTCATGCAGAAAATCAGGTGACAGCTCTGCTGAGGAAGATAAAGTAGCATCCTTTTTTATTTCAGAAATGTGTTTTCCACTGAAATCTGTGAGATTAAATTTCCCCGAGGGAGGAAAAATCTAGATTAATAAATGGACAGACTCATCATTTACAAACTTTGTGAATCTTAGCATATTTTTTCTCTAGACTGAAGACACCTGACATTATGGTGACAACATGTGGCATGTTACCCCAAGGTTGCTTCTTCTCTTTGCTTTTCCTGTCCAGGGGGGGATCCTTCATATTTTCTGACACCTTCTTTCTCTTACTTCATTCATTAACCAGGTTTAGAATCTATAAAGTGACAGATATGAAATTGTACCCTTGCTGAATACTGGACTTTGAAAGAGTACATAATGGACCTGATTTAAAATGTAAAACTACATTTCTCAAATGAGAGAATACTTTCTTGATGTAAAACTTTTGGATAATTATTCTGAGATGCAGATTTGTGAACAAAGTCTGACAAATCACATGCTATATAAAATAAGGGTGTATATTTGGATGCTTTATTTGGGTTCTGACATTATTTTATCTCATAAATATTGAGGAGAGCCTTGTTGGAGATGCAAGCAAGGAAGCTTTTAGCTCAGAATCCTGCTGCCTGTGACACTGTGAAGTAAAGATAATCTGGTACACAGAGAGTCTGGTGTTCAGAGCACCGATATCCAAGGGTCAAGGGCCCTGTTCTCTTCTAGATATGGTCTTGCCCCTCAGAGACAAGACGTGGATGGCCCACTACAAACAGTAGAAAATGAAACAGAACACCTGACCTGGAACTAGGTTTCAGTGTAACTGTAAATGCTTTAGAAACTCACAAAATGGGGAGGCGATTGCAGTTGGAATGAAAAAGAAAAGGTTTTGGAAGGAAGAGACTCTTGAGACTTTCTTTATCTTAACTTGCCAAGAACAGTAGAAATACATTTTGAGGAGACTGGTTTGGTGTGAGCCACTGGTTGGAGCTAAGTTCAGGAAGAGACCCCAAACTTGGCATAGACTGTGGATACAGGGTCACTGGAGGAAACTAGAAATAAGATAGGAAGACTAGAAAACAAAGCTGCTTAAGATTTTTGCCTGCTAAAGTTACTCATAATAACATGTCTGTTTCCACTGAATGCTTCTAACAATATTTTAGGATAAGCAACTTTGTGTAAAAGTTCTTTTCAATTGGTAGAAAGTAAAATTTTTCATCTCTATCTGCAAATTTATTTTCTGAAATCGATTTCAGAATAGAAAACCTGAAACTTGTGTTTTGTTAATAACAGCAAATTGAGAATGTTTTTTGCAAAATATTTTAAAATAAATAGAGTTAATAAAATTTAAGCTAATCCATTTAAAATTATAGGATAGAGCAGCAGTATTGAGGTTAATTAATTCTGGAAAGAACAACAGCCTTCCAACTATAAACCTGGATGCCGATGGCTTTAGAGAAAGATACTAGCTCTTAATAGGCCAGTTCTACTATTGGTCCCTTGATTCGACATTGAGCTAATTCTGAAGTGAAGTGTTAGTCCTTCAGTCATGTCCAGCTCTTTGTGACAGCATGGACTATAGCCCACCAGGCTCCTCTGTCCGTGGAATTTTCCAGGCAAGAATACTAGAGTAGGTTGCCATTTCCTTCTCCAGGGGATCTTCCCAACCCAGGGACTGAACCCATGTCTCCTGCATTGCAAGCAGATTCTTACCACTGAGTCACCAGGGAACCCCTGAACTAAACCTATTGAGGTACTAAAGCTTCAAAATCAAGTTCAGTATTTAAACAGAATCATGATGGATCACTATTAGTGAAATAATGAATTTAGGCAAATATTTGAGTGATAGCAATCGTGTCCAACTCTTTGTGACCCCATGGACAATAGTTTGCCAGTTTTCTCTTTCCATGGGATTCTCCAGGCAAGAATGCTGGACTGGATTGCCATTCCCTTCTCCAGGTAATTTACCATGGGATTTTGGAAATCTTTTTTTTTTAACCCCTAGTCCTCCCCAGGCCAGGCTCTGGGCCACTCCATGCTGCACAAGACTGCGCTGCTCCCGACTGCAGCACTCTAAAGATGTTAGCACAGATCTTGTTGAGATTAGGCAGTTAACAAAATGGAAGTTAAACAGTGTGCTATTTTGTTACTTTTGACTCAACTCCAATAGTTCTATTTTGTTTTCAAACAAACGGTAAAGTGTCGTCACACTTAAATAGAAGGTGGGGGATAATTTCTGGGAGGTAAATACTTTGGTTGGATAGATCATATTTCCAGCTGGCATTCTACACTTTCTTTTTTCCTTTTAATGGATACTTTTTAAAATATAAATTTATTTATTTTAATTGGAGGCTAATTACTTTACAATATTGTATTGGTTTTGCCATACATCAACATGAATCTGCCACGGGTGTACACGTGTTCCAAATCCTGAACCTCCCTCCCACCTCCCTCCCCATACTATCCTTCTGGGTCATCCCAGTGCACCAGCCCTGAGCATCTTGTATCGTGCATCGAACCTGGACTGGTGATTCATTTCACATATGATATTATACATGTTTCAATGCCATTCCCCCAAATCATCCCACCCTCACCCACAGAGTCCATAAGACTAATCTATACACCTGTGTCTCTTTTGCTGTCTTGCATGCCGGGTTATCATTACCATCTTTCTAAATTCCATATATATGCATTAGTATACTGTATTGGTGTTTTTCTTTCTGGCTAACTTCACTCTGTATAATAGCTCCAGTTTCATCCACCTCATTAGAAATGATTCAAATGTATTCTTTTTAATGGCTGAGTAATACTCCATTGTGTATATGTACCACAGCTTTCTTATCCATTCATCTGGTGATGGACATCTAGGTTGCTTCTATGTCCTGGCTATTGTAAATAGTGCTGAGATGAACATTGGAGTACACGTGTCTCTTTCAATTCTGGTTTCCTCAGTGTGTATGCCCAGCAGTGGGATTGCTGGGTCATAAGGCAGTTCTATTTCCAGTTTTCTAAGGAATCTCCACACTGTTCTCCATAGTGGCTAGTTTGCATAGAGAACTAGTTTGCATTCCCACCAACAGTGTAAGAGGGTTCCCTTCTCTCCATACCCTCTCCAGCATTTATTGCTTGTAGACTTTTGGATCGCAGCCATTCTGACTGGTGTGAAATGGTACCTCATTGTGGTTTTGAGTTTCATTTCTCTGGTAATGAGTGATGTTGAGCATCTTTTCATGTGTTTGTCAGCCATCTGTATGTCTTCTTTGGAGAAATGTCTGTTTAGTTCTTTGGCCCATTTTTTGTTTGGGTCATTTATTTTTCTGGAATTAAGCTGCAGGAGATGCTTGTATATTTTTGAGATTAGTTCTTCATCAGTTGCTTCATTTGCTATTATTTTCTCCCATTCTGAAGGCTGTCTTTTCACCTTGCTTATAGTTTCCTTTGTTGTGCAGAAGTTTTTAAGTTTAATTAGGTCCAATTTGTTTATTTTTGTTTTTATTTCCAAATTTCTGGAAGATAAGTCATAGAGGATCATGCTGTGATTTATGTTGGAGAATTTTTTGCCTATGTTTTCCTCTAGGAGTTTTATAGTTTCTGGTCTTATGTTTAGATCTTTAATCCATTTTGAGTTTATTTTTGTGTATGGTGTTAGAAAGTGTTCTAGTTTCATTCTTTTACAAGTGGTTGACCAGTTTTCCCATCACCACTTGTTAAAGAGATTGTCTTTAATCCATTGTATATTCTTGCCTCCTTTGTCTAAGATAAGGTGTCCATAGGTGTGTGGATTTATCTCTGGGCTTTCTATTTTGTTCCATTGATCAATATTTCTGTCTTTATGTGAGTACCATACTGTCTTGATGACTGTGGCTTTGTAGTAGAGCTTGAAATCAGGCAGGTGGATTCCTCCCATTTCATTCTTCTTTCTCAAGATTGCTTTGGCTATTTGAAGTTTTTTGTATTTCCATACAAAATTGTGAAATTATTAGTTCTAGCTCTGTGAAAAATATCATTGGTAGCTTGATAGGGATTGCATTGAATCTATAGATTGCTTTGGGTAGTATACTCGTTTTCACTATATTGATTCTTCTGATCCATGAACTTGTTATATTTCTCCATCTGTTAGTGTCCTCTTTGAGTCCTTTCACCAGTATTTTATAGTTTTCTATATATAGGTCTTTTGTTTCTTCAGGTAGATATATTCCTAAGTATTTTATTCTTTTCATTGCAATGGTGAATGGAATTGTTTCCTTAATTTCTCTTTCTATTTTCTCATTATTAGTGTATAGGAATGCAAGGTATTTCTGTGTGTTGATTTTCTATCCTGCAACTTTACTATATTCATTGATTAGCTCTAGTAATTTTCTGGTGGAGTCTTTAGGGTTTTCTATGTAGAGGATCATGTCATCTGCAAACAGTGAGAGCTTTACTTCTTCTTTTCCAATCTGGATTCCTTTTATTTCTTTTTCTGCTCTGATTGCTGTGGCCAAAACTTCCAAAACTATGTTGAATAATGGTGAAAGTAGGCACCCTTGTCTTGCTCCTGACTTTGGGGGAAATGCCTTCAATTTCTCACCATTGAGGATAATGTTTGCTGTGGGTTTGCATATATAGCTTTTATTATGTTGAGATATGTTCCTTCTATTCCTGCTTTCTGGAGGACTTTTATCATAAATAGATGTTGAATTTTGTCAAAGGTTTTCTCTGCATCTATTGAGATAATCATATGGCTTGTATTTTTCAATTTATTATTGTGGTGTATTACATTGATTTGCAAAGATTGAAGAATCTTTGCATCCCTGGGATAAAGCCCATTTGGTCATGATGTATGATCTTTTTAACGTGTTGTTGGATTCTGATTGCTAGAATTTTGTTAAGGATTTTTGCATCAATGTTCATCAGTGATATTGGCCTGTAGTGTTTTTTTTTTCATGGCATCTTTGTCAGATTTTGGAATTAGTGTTTGATGGTGGCATCATAAAATGAGTTTGGAAGTTTACCTTCCTTTGCAATTTTCTGGAAGAGTTTGAGTAGGATAGGTGTTAGCTCTTCTCGAAATTTTTGGTAGAATTCAACTGTGAAGATGTCTGGTCCTGGGTTTTTGTTTTCCGGAAGATTTGTGATTACAGTTTCAATTTCCATGCTTGTGATGGGTCTGTTAAGATTTTCTATTTCATCCTGGTTCAGTTTTGGAAAGTTGTACTTTTCTAAGAATTTGTTCATTTCTTCCAAGTTGTCCATTTTATTGGCATAAAATTGCTGATAGTAGTCTCTCATGATTCTTTGTATTTCTGTGTTGTCTGTTGTGATCTCTCCATTTTCATTTCTAATTTTATTGATTTCATTTTTCTCCCTTTGTTTCTTGATGAGTCTGGCTAATGGTTTGTCAATTTTATTTATCCTATCAAAGAATCAGCTTTTGGCTTTGTTGATTTCTGCTATGGTCTCTTTTGTTTCTTTTGCATTTATTTCTGCTCTAATTTTAAAGATTTCTTTCCTATACTAACCCTGGGGTTCTTCATTTCTCCCTTTTCTAGTTGCTTTAGGTGTAGAGTTAGGTTACTTATTTGACTTTTTTCTGTTTCTTGAGGTATGCTTGTATTGCTATGAACCTTCCCCTTAGCACTGTTTTACAGTGTCCCACAGGTTTTGGGTTGTTGTGTTTTCCTTTTCATTCATTTCTATGCATATTTTGATTTATTTTTTTATTTCTTCAGTGATTGTTTTTTATTATTCAGCAGTGTGTTGTTCAACCTCCATATGTTGGGATTCTTAATAGTTTTTCTCCTGTAATTGATATCTAATCTTACTGCATTGTGATAAGAAAAGATGCTTGGAATGATTTCAATTTTTTGAATTTACCAAACCTCTATTTATGGCCCAGGATGTGATCTATCTTGGAGAAGGTTGCATAGGTGCTTAAGAAAAAGGTGAAATTCATTGTTATGGGGTGAAATGTCCTGTAGATATCAATTAGGTCTAACTGGTCTATTTTATCATTTAAAGTTTGTGTTTCTGTGTTAATTGTCTGTTTAGTTGATCTATCCATAGGTGTGAGTGGGGTATTAAAGTCTCCACTATTATTGTGCTGTTGTTAATTTCCCCTTTCATACTTGTTAGCATTTGTCTTACATATTGTGGTGCTCCCATGTTGGGTGCATATATATTTATAATTATTACATCTTCTTTTTGGATTGATCCTTTGATCATTATGTATTGTCCTTCTTTGTCTCTTTTCAGAGCCTTTGTTTTAAAGTCTATTTTATCTGATATGAGTATTTGTTACTTCTGCTTTCTTTCGGTCTCTATTTGCATGAAATATATTTTTCCAGCCCTTCACTTTCAGTCTGTATGTGTCCTTTGTTTTGAGATCGGTCTCTTGTGGACACAATATATAGGGGTCTTGTTTTTGTATCCATTTAGCCAGTCTTTGTCTTTTGGTTGGGGCATTCACCCATTTACATTTAAGGTAATTATTAATAAGTATGATCCCGCTGCCATTTACTTTATTGTTTTGGGTTTGAGTTTATACACCCTTTTTGTGTTTCCTGTCTAGAGAAGATCCTTTTGCATTTGTTAAAGAGCTGTTTGGTGGTACTGAATTCTCTCAGCTTTTTCTTGTCTGTAAAGCTTTTGATTTCTCCTTCATAAACGTACAGTAATCTTGGCTGTAGGTTATTTTCTTTCGTCATTTTAAGTATGTCCTGCAATTCCATCCTGGCCTGCAGAGTTTCTATTGAAAGATCAGCTGTTATCCTTATGGGAATCTCTTTGTGTGTTATTTGTTGTTTTTCCCTTGCTGCTTTTAATATTTGCTCTTTGTGTTTGATCCTTGTTAATTTGATTAATATGTGTCTTGGCTAAAACTACCACACAATTGCACTCATCTCATATGCTAGTAAAGTAATCCTCAAAATTCTCCAAGCCAGACTTCAGCAATACATGAACCGTGAACTCCCTGATGTTCAAGCTGGTTTTAGAAAAGGCAGAGGAACCAGAGATCAAATTGCCAAAATCCGCTGGATCATCAAAAAAGCAAGAGAGTTCCAGAAAAACATCTATTTCTGCTTCATTGACT
Source organism: Aepyceros melampus (assembly GCA_006408695.1). Lineage (NCBI taxonomy): Eukaryota > Metazoa > Chordata > Mammalia > Artiodactyla > Bovidae > Aepyceros > Aepyceros melampus. The sequence goes on from SJXQ01008728.1 coordinate 399,962, forward strand.
ATGCCAAAGCCTTTGACTGTGTGGATCACAATCAACTGTGGAAAATTTTGAACGAGATGGGAATACCAGACCACCTAACCTGCCTCTTCAGAAACCTATATGCAGGTCAGGAAGCAACAGTTAGAACTGGACATGGAACAACAGACTGGTTCCAAATAGGAAAAGGAGAACGTCAAGGCTGTATATTGTCACCCTGCTTATTGAACTTCTATACAGAGTACATCATGAGAAATGCTGGGCTGGAAGAAGCACAAGCTGGAATCAAGATTGCTGGGAGAAATATCAATAACCTCAGATATGCAGATGACACCACCCTTATGGCAGAAAGTGAAGAGGAGCTAAAAAGCCTCTTGTTGAAAGTGAAAGAGGAGAGTGAAAAAGTTGGCTTAAAGCTCAACATTCAGAAAACAAAGATCATGGCATCTGGTCCCATCACTTCATGGGAAATAGATGGGGAAACAGTAAAAACAGTGTCAGACTATTTTTTTGGGCTCCAAAATCACTGCAGATGGTGACTGCCGCCATGAAATTAAAAGATGCTTACTCCTTGGAAGAAAAGTTATGACCAACCTAGACAGTACATTCAAAAGCAGAGATATTACTTTGCCGACTAAGGTCCGTCTAGTCAAGGCTATGGTTTTTCCTGTGGTCATGTATTGATGGGAGAGTTGGACTGTGAAGAAAGCTGAATGCCGAAGAATTGATGCTTTTGAAGTGTGGTGTTGGAGAAGACTCTTGAGAGTCCCTTGGACTGCAAGGAGATCCAACCAGTCCATTCTGAAGATCAACCCTGGGATTTATTTGGAAGGAATGATAGTAAAGCTGAAACTCCACTACTTTGGCCACCTCCTGTGAAGAGTTAACTCATTGGAAAAGACCCTGATGCTGGGAGGGATTGGGGGCAGGAGGAGAAGGGGACAACCAAGGATGAGATGGCTGGATGGCATCACGGACTCAATGGATGTGAGTCTGAGTGAACTCTGGGAGTTGATGATGGACAGGGAGGCCTGACGTGCTGCAATTCATGGGGTCACAAAAAGTCGGACACGACTGAGTGACTGAACTGAACTGAACTGAACTGGGGCCTTTCACCTTGGGTTTATCCTGTTTGGGACTCACTGGGTTTCTTGGACTTGGATGATTATTTCCTTCCCCATTTTAGGGAAATTTTCAACTATTATCTCCTCAAGTATTTTCTCATGGGCTTTCTTTTTGTCTTCTTCTTCTAGGACTCCTATAATTCGAATGTTGGAGCATTTCATATTGTCCTGGAGGTCTCTGAGATTGTCCTCATTTCTTTTAATTTGTTTTTCTTTTTTCCTCTCTGATTCATTTATTTCTACTATTCTATCTTCTACCTCACTAATTCTACTTTCTACTCCATTATTTTACTATTTGTTCCCTCCAGAGTGTTTTTGATATCATTTATTGCATTATTCATTATATATTGACTCTTTCATATTTCTTCTAGGTCTTGCATCTTCTCAATCCTTATCTCTAGGCTATTTATCTGTGATTTCATTATATTTCAAGATTTTGGATCACTATCAGTATCATTATTTGGAATTCTTTATCAAGTAGATTCCCTATCTCTTCCTCTTTGGTTTGGTGGGCATTTATCCTGTTCCTTTACCTGCTGGGTATTCCTTTGTCTCTTCATCTTGTTTATATTGCTGCGTTTGGAGTAACCTTTTTGAATTCTGGCAGTTTGTGGAGTTCTTTTTATTGTGGAGTTTCCTTGCTGTGGGTGGGGTTGGACAGGTGCCTTGTCAAGGTTTCCTGCTTAAGGAAGCTTGTGTCCTTGTTCTGGTGGGTGGAGCTGGAATTCTTCTCTCTGGAGTGCAATGAAGTGTCCAGTAATGTGTTATGACATGTCAGTGGGTTTGGAGTGACTTTGGACAGCCTGTATATTGAAGCTCAGGGCTATGTTCCTGTGTTGCTGGAAAATTTGTGTGGTATGTCTTGCTCTAGAACTTGTTGGCTCTTGGGTGGTGCTTGGTTTCAGTGTAGGTATGGAGGCATTTGATGAGCTCCTGTTGATTAATGTTCCCTGGAGTCAGGAGTTCTCTGGTGTTCTCAAGATTTGGACTTACGCCTCATGCCTCTGGTTTTCAGTCTTATTTTTACAGTAGCCTCAAGAATTCTCCATCCATACAGCACCATTGATAATACATCTAAGTTAAAGATGAAAGGTTTCTCCACAGTGAGGGACACACAGAGAGGTTCACAGAGTTACATGGAGGAAAGAAGAGGGAGGAGGGAGATAGAGGTGACCAGGATGAGATGAGGTGGAATCAAAAGAGAAGAGAGTAAGCTAGTCAGTAATCACTTCCTTATATGCACTCCACAGTCTGGGCTGCTCAGAGATGTTCACGGAGTTATACAGAGAAGAGAAGAGGGGGAAGGAGACAGAAGTGGCCAGGAGGATAAAGGGGGGAATCAAAAGGAGCGAGACAGATCCAGCCAGTAATCAATTCCCTAAGTGTTGTGAGTGAACTCCGGGAGTTGGTGACGGACAGGGAGGCCTGGTGTGCTGCGATTCATGGGGTCGCAAAGAGTCGGACACGACTGAGTGACTGAACTGAACTGAACTGAACTGTTCTCCACCGTCTGGAACACACAAAGATTCACAGACTTGAATAGAGAAGAGAAGGGAGAGGGAAGAGATAGAGGCGACCTGGTAGAGAAAAGGGGGAGAGAGCAGTCAAGCCAGTAATCTCACTCCCAAGTAAAAATGAGTACTGAAGATTAAGTTCTTAAAGGTACAAAATTGATACTAAATACCAAAAAGGAAAGATTAAAAATCTAGAGTAGAGGTTGGATTTTCAAATATACAATATTAAAGAAAAAGAGAGAGAAAAAAAACAAATTTACAAAAATTATAATATATATATGAAGTTTGCTTTAAAAATAGAGTCTCTCTCTTTTTTTGCAAAGTAAGAGTAGGTTATAAAAATGAAATTAATGGAGTAATAGAGGACTTAAAAATAAAAAAAAAAAAGAAAGAATGATAGTAAAAATAGTAAAAATATAGGTCTTTCTCTGGTCTTGTTGTGGGCAGTGTGGAGTCAGTTCATTTTCAGATAGTTCCTTGATCTGGCTTATATTTCTCAAGAATGATAGGCCCCCTCCTATGCTGTTGGTACTATCTACAGGGTTTTAATCTATTGCACCTGTCACTTCCAGGGAGGGACCCTCTGTTTTAGCTTCTTTTGTTTGGTGGTCTATTCAGTGTCTGTTTTCTACCCTGGCACAAGGGGGTGGTGGTGGACACTTTTTTAGGCTCACTTGTTCAGCCGTGCTGTGGGGAGGGAGGGACGCTGCAAATAAATAACACTGGCATGTGCTTGCAGTGTCTCAGACACACTTGGTTTGCTCCTGCTCACAGCGTGTGTGCTTTTGCTGTCTACACTGCTTAGGCTTAGGTTGCTCAGCTGGGAACTGTCTGAGGCTGGCCCTGGGTTGTATGCACTTCCCAGGTCTAAGCTGCTCAGGTTCAGGCACTCAGGTAGTCTTCAGAGGTGCAGACTTGGTTAGGCCTGCGTTTTGTGCCCTTCCCAGATCCAAGCAGCTCAGGTGACCAGGTGTTTGGCGAGTGTGGTTACTGTGACTTATCACTTCCCTCGACCCTGCTGCTCGATTTTCTGGGTGTACAACCGGCGCACCTTCTCAGGCGGATGTTGACCGTCCAGAATCCCAAGAAGTCTTGGTTAGCAGTGAAGCCTGCTTGCAGTTTGGTAGATCATGCCTCTCTGGGGCCGAGACTGCCTCCTTCCAGCTCTGGCTGCTCTCGCCTGCCTGTCACCGGAGGGGATGGTCTGAAGCCAGTTATCTCTATTCAGTCCTTTGTTCTGTTAGTGGGCCTGACGATGTCTTAGGTTAGGGTTTTTCACGTGGCTAGTTATCCCACAGTCTGGTTTGCTAGCCCAAGTTAGTTCCCTCAGGTTGCCCTTCAGGGCACTCAGACCTGGTCCTTATTCTAATCAATGCAGCCCATGCCTCCCTGCCCAGCCCCCACTTGCTAGTGGCGAATGCAGGCATCTGCACTGCTTCTTCGCTGGGGGAGTTACTGTTGTAATCTGTGGGGTTTAATTATTTATTTATTTTTCCTCGAGGTTATGTTGCCCTCTGTTGTTCCAAGGCTCACCACAGACTCACCAGTGAGAGTGTTTGGAAACTTCTCTCTTTTTTAAGATTCCCTTCCCAGGATGGAGCTCCATCCCTACCTCTTTTGTCTCTCTTTTTATCTTTTATATTTTTGCCTGTCTCCTTTTAAAGACAATGGGCTGCTTTTCTGGATGCCTGATATCCTCTGCCAGCATTCAGAAGTTGTTTTGTGGAATTTTCTCAGCGTTCAAATGTTCTTTTGATGTTTTTGTGGGGCAGAAAGTGGTTTCCCATCCTATTCCTCTGCCATCTTCGATTTTGGCAATTTTATCCTTTCCTATTCATCAGGCTGTCAGTTCAGTTCAGTCACTCAGTCATGTCCGATTTTTTGTGACCCCATGGACTACAGCACTTCAGACTTCCTTGTCCATCACCAACTCCCAGAGCTCGCTCAAACTCATGTTCATCAAGTCGGTGATGCCATCCAACCATCTCATCTTCCTTCCCTTCTCCTCCTGCCTTCAATCTTTCCCAGCATCAGGGTCTCTTCTAAGGAGTCAGTTCTTTGCATCAGGTGGCCAACGAATTGGAGTTTCAGCTTCAGCAAAAGTCCTTCCAATGACTATTTTGGACTGGTTTCCTTTAGGATGGACTAGTTTCCTTTAGGATGGACTGGTTTGATCTTGCAGTCCAAGGGACTCTCAAGAGTCTTCTCCAACACCAGGCTTCTCCAACTCCAGGTTACCAGGTGACCCTAATTATGGCAATAGTTGGCTATAGGATAGAGTTATTTTGGAAACATCAGGGACTTGTGTGCTACTTCCATATCCCCCAAAACATTGGAGCCACTCTGACAAGAAATGTAAAAGAAATCAGCAGAAATCACATAATAACACAGGATACCAGGCTCACCCACAACCCAACCAGGCAAATCGAATTCTCTCTTTGCAAACTAATGAAAGTTAGCCTTCACCTCCATTTTCCGTATAGAATGATATCACTAATATTTGCATGGGAAACAGAAAAGACTATATTTAAGGCCAATCATTATCATAATTTAGATAATTGAGATTTCCAGTTTCTTTTTCAAAAAATTATTATTCGCTTAATTTTTGCCTGCACTGGGTCTTAATTGCTGAACACAGGGTTTCTCTAGTTGCAGAGCATGGGCTCTAGATCTCATGCTAGCAGTTGTGGTACACAGATTGAGTTGCTCTGTGGCATGTGGGATTTTCCCAAGCCAGGGATTGAACTGGTGTCCTGTGCATTGCAAGCCAGATTCTTAAGCCCTGGACCACTTGGGAAGCTTCCAGTTTCTAATATATCATCATTAGCCAGTCCATCCACTCAACTTTTTTCGCTGTAAGCATTCTATATATTAGCCTAATTTTATTAAAACAGATAAAGTTATCTACTCATCTTGAAAGTAATTCTACATTTCTATTTTTAGAGATTAAAAAATGAGTATAAACATTTATTCATATTTCCCAAACCTAGAAAATGTATTTTTATTATGTTAGCTTCCCTTTTTTATTTGTTTAGTGTAATCAATTATTAAAGTGATCTATGATAACAGTCACATTCCATTGTTATACTTTCTCCAGCATCATGTTAATCAAATTTAGTACTTATTCCTATAGCTTTTAAAAAGTTATATGAATGTATGTTAATGCCATATCTGAATGAATGTATTACTCAACTTTTCATGGTTTCTCAAACTCTAAGATATTCATTTTGATTTATTTCTAATTGGAAGAATTTCTTTCTTAAGTCAGTTTTATTTTTACAAGTGTTTATCTTGGTAATATGACCTAACTAATTTTCTCCCTAGATGCCTCAAGAATTTTTTGTTCTTGTGGTTTAATCACTTAACTCCAATATGTACTAGTATTTAGCATTTTGTATCAAAATACATGGGAATATAATGTTATCAATTGGCATGTTGATTCAGTATTTCTTAATTTTTGGAGAAAATTTTAATGTTTCACTAAGTATATCAGGTTTTTTAAATGAAATCTATAATTTAGAAATAACAGTTGCTGTGTCTTTCATCTTATTCACATTTTCCTGATTTGTTTTTATATATGTTCCATCCTTATCTCAAAATTTTCCTCTGTGTTACTGATTCCATGTTCATTAGTCTATTCTGTTCCTTGATCTAACTCATTATTTTGATCTATAATCATGTTGTTTTATTTCCGACTTTATTTCCCTCACTGGAAATTGCCTTTGGCATTTCATTTTCCTAATACCTTATATATAAGCTCCTTCTAATATGAATATTTTTATTGTTTCATATTAGGAAACATTATGAGGATTTTTCTCCATCCTGAGTTGAGTTTTTTCCTAATTGGTCTATTTTCTCCTGTCCCTTATGATGTTGCTTTTCTTTCTTCTGTGTTTGAACATTCTATCTTGTTCATGATGGTCAGATCTCGGTAGGCATCCTATTCATCTTGAGGTAATATGCTAACTATATGACTCTCTTCCCATCCTAATGGGTAGCAATTTATCACCTCGAAAGAAGTGCAGTGCGCCTGTACATCGCCTGTGGGAACGACTCGGGTGCTGGAGAGGAGAGAACCCCACTGTGGCGACCTCCTCGTTACTTGGATCACTTGGCTGTCGTCTTCTTCTCTGAGGATGTTAGATGTTCTAGATCAGAGTTGTTACCATCTATTGTGTTGTGTGTTTGTACGCGTGTGTATTCCCATTGGGTGAAAGTGTTAGTCTCAGTCGTGTTTGACTCTTTGAAACCCTATGGATTGTAGCTCACCAGACCCCTCTATCCTTGGAATTCTTCAGGCAAGACTACTGGAGTGGGTTGCCATTCCCTTCTCCAGGGGATCTTCCCTACCCTGGGATTGAACCTGGGTTTCCTGCATTTCAGGCAGATTCTTTACCATCTGAGCCACCAGAGAAGACGGATGGCTAATTCAATAATTTAAAACTCTTCTTAATTCTCCACAGAGCTGCAGAGTCTCATCTGAGAGAGAGGAGAGCAGACTCATTTCTTTCCCTAACTTCACTCATTTTCCCCCAGTCAGAAAGGAAGAAGTTAACATGAACCTTCATTTTGATTATTTCCAAGTTCTTAGTACTAGTGAGCACTGCTGGGATTTTATCACCTTGAAGTCTAGCTGTGCGACACAGATAGAGCTGAAACTTGTTGTGTTATCTGTTCCACCACAGAATGTCTTTATTTTCCTTGGCCAAAATTAAAAAAAGAATGACACGAGGCTATGTCCCTTCCCTGCTTCAGCTGTTGTAGGTGATATTTTTTTCTCATTAACCTTATCTCAATTTAGAGACATCCTTCTTAAATAGCTCAATATAGAGAAGGAAGCATAAAGCCTGTCTTTAGGATTAATAATATATCCTGAAATAAGGTCAGGCTCAGTAAAGCAAACGAGTCTGTAGAGATAGATTTATACCTATTAGAATCCCTTTTTTACACAATCATATGAAAGCTCTATTCAATAGCTTTCATACTTCAATATTCTTTAAGATGAAAATTGCCTTTTCAGTAGCTAAAGTTGAAGTCTTATGCCTCAGTCTCATCTAGGCTCTATAAACCTTGAGTGTATTGCCATGATGATATATGTTATTAACTGGCAGCTGAAAAGAACAGAAAACTTGGGCCAAAATGAGCAGCTCTACAGGAACTTTGCTGAAATTCAGTTGTTAGCAGGCATCATTTTGTGCCTTCCTTGCGGTCATGCACAGATGAAAACAGAGTTGCAAAGGGAAGTAGAAACTGCACAGAGGATCCACACCGTATATGCTGTAATATGCAAGGCATAAATTATGAACCAAAAGGCACAGACTTATACTCATGGATCTACCTAGTGGTGTTATTTATTATTAGCAGCAGCAATGGCAGGTGGTATATTTGGAGCAGTGATAAGAATAAACACATCTCACAGTTTGGGTGTTAGGTTGATTTCCTGAAGAGGATGGGACTAAACTGCACCTTGACCATACCCCAGGTATAGTCACCCACCAAAATGGAAGGAAGACACTGAAGTCTATGCCACAAGGGACAGAATCATTACATATAAGGAAAATCTATGCTCAGGACAATGTTACTAAAATGTTAGATATTTTAGGATTCACTGAGGGATCTCTGGCTTCTTGGCTGTTAAGTTCAGGGGTGGTGGATATAAACCATTGCTCTCAACATTTCCAGTTACTCATGAGAAAATAAATGTACATAGTACTCTATCAATGGATTTTATGGTTTTGGTTCTTTCATTTATATCATATTTATTATTTCCAAATCCAGTGGTTGGGACATTTCCAACATCTAACATTGAGGATAATAAATCATCAGAACAGTCCTCCCCCTACACCAATTCCGCTAATCTAGGTCATCATAGAGCTCCCTGTGCTATATAGCAACTTCCCAGTAGCTATCTATTTTACCATGGTGTGCATATATCTGTCAACACTAATCTCCCAATTCATCTCACCCTCCTCTTCCCCACCTGTGTATACATGTCCGTTCTCTACTTCTGTGTCTCTATTCCTGCCCTAGAAATTGTTTCATTAGTACTGTTTTTCTAGATTCCCCATGTATGCATTAATGTATGATATCTGCTTTTCCCTTCTGACTTACTTCACTCTGTATGACCACTCTAGGAGGTCCAAGAGGGAGGGGATATATGTATACATATAGCTGATTCATTTCATTGTATAGCAGAAGCTAACATGATACTGTAAAGTGATTATGCTCCAATTAAACAAAAGAACATGAATGAAAGTTTTTTATTTGTTCATCCATTCAACTTAGTTCATTACACTTAATACAGTAACAATGTTCCATGTAGAATATGGGCTCTGGACATGGACAGACTAGGTTCAAACCTTAACTCTGCTTAATAGCAGCATATCTCCCATCATCCTTGTCTACTACAGCTCCTCTGGAATACAGACTACTAATCGCATCTACTGTTGGAGCAGTAAGTGATTTGGGGTAACACTCTTTGAACCATATCTGTTTCATAACAAACTTTCAAATATATCAGTTTTTTTGTTTTCCCTGTATCAGGATCCTTTATAGAAAATAGTAACCTGTTAATATACATCAGTGAAAAAGAGTCAGTCTTTGTCTTCACGAAATTTAGTTCTAGTGGATAAAGGAGGTGTCAGATAACTTCAAAAAGTAAACGAGATAGTTACATGGCTCAGTGGCCAAGTAGTGTTCTCCTCTTTGCAACTCCATGGACTACAGCCATGGCTGCAGACTCCTCTGTCCATGGAATCTCCAACCCAAGAATACTGGAGTAAGTAGCCATTCCCTTCTCCAGAGGAATCTTTCTGACCTAGGGACTGAACCCAGGTCTCCTGCATAGCAGGCAGATTTTTACCTACTGAGCCACGAGGGAAGCCCAGTTGCAATAAAAAAAGGAAAACATGATACAAAAAAAGTACATTCAGGTAATGTGTAGCAACCTAGACTTGGGGAAGAGGTTGTAAGGTTTCTGCTAAGATTGGGTTATCTGGGAAGACGTCTCTTTTTTAAAAAACATTTTTTCTTATTATATTTTATTTATTCTTATTACATTTTATTAAAAAAATTGTTTATCATTGGCTGTTGCTGCACAGGCTTTTCTCTAGTTGCAGGGAGTAGGGGCTACTCTTGTTTGCAGTATGCGGGCTTCTCCTGGCTGTGAATTCTCTTGTTGCAAAGCACGGGCTCTAGGGGTTGCAGGCTTCAATAGCTGCAGTTCCTGGGCTCCAGAGCACAGGCTTAGTAGTTGCGGTGCTTGGGCTTTTCTTCTCCATGGCATGTGGGATCTTCCCACACCAGGGATCAAACCTGCAGCTCCTGCATTGGCAGGTGGATTCTTTACCACTGAGCCACCAGAGAAGCCCTGGGAAGACTTCTCTTAAAGGAAGCATTTGGCCTGAGAACCGAATGGCATGCCAGTATCAGCCCATAGCTCTCAGGGAAGAGAATTCCAGGCAGAAGGAACCAGAGCTGGAAATGCCACATGTGGTGCATGACAGTGTGAGCCTGGGACATGACATCAGAACTCAGTGAATGAAAATCAGAATGTCAGACAGCAGTCAGTTGCTATGGGTCCATCATTGCCTGGGGAAGGAGTTTGTAGCTCATCCTAAGTAAGATCAGGAACCCTGGGAGGCTTTTAAACTAGAGAATTATATGATTTGATTAACAATTTTGCAATTCCATTTTGGCTACAACAAGACTACAGGGGAGGCAAGATGAGAACTAAGGACCATTCTCTGTCAGGGGTCTGGGTTCAAGATAACATACTAGAGGGAGAGCAGTGAGAATGCAGAAAGCTGGGTAATTCAGGACCTACTCAACAGTACATGTGGAGGGATTAGATGTGGGTGAGTTAGGAAAGATGAATAAAGCTTGGGATTGCAGTAACTCTGAATTCTATTGCTTCTTAAGATGGGGAAGGGATATACATAAGTTGGGAGACTGTGTCAAGAGTACATATGGGATGTGTTAGATGTGATACACAAATCTGACATCCTAGGAGAGATATCAGGTGTGCAGTGGTTTGTAAATGACATGTCTCCAGAGAGAGGCAGGACCATAGACACAGATTTGTGAATCAGCAACTTATGATGGATTTAAACCACTCGCTGAGAAAGCATAGAGACAAAGGGAAGAGAGAGGTGTAGCCTCAGGCAGGCTTGAAGATGGAAAAAAAACAGCAAGTGAGATTGGAGAGAATAGATAAGGAAATAGGGAAAAAGTTATTTCGAGAAATATCTTCTATGACAAAAGTGAGTAAGATGGGAACAGGAAAGCAGCGATGAGGCGTGACGACATGGATGTTATATGAGATGCTGGCAAGAATTGTCCTGGATTGAAGAAAGCAAGTGCATCTGGTAATCCTTTAAGTCAAAGTGTTATTTTATCATAAATGAATCACACTAAATACATCATGTCTAAATTCTTCATTTTATTTAAATTTTATCTTCAAACTATTAGTTGCAACAAATGTCACAAATATTAATGGGTTTGCCCTCATCTAAATGGGACAAAATCTTGAATGTGTGCTAGCCTTCAAGTAGGATTATTTCTAACATTTCACATCCCAAAACATGACCTTATTTTTTATTTAGAATACAACTGTAAATTCTCATAACTTCAACTTTCCTGGTTTAGAAGAGCTTCATTTTTTCCTAACCTTCATTATGAATCCTTTCCACACATTCATGCACTTGATTAATTTCACACTGTTAGATTTTAGCAAGATTACTGGAGTGGGTAGCCATTCCCTTCTCCAGGGGATCTTTCCAACCCTGGGATTGAACCCAGGTCTCCTGCTTTGCAGGCAAATTCTTTACCATCTGAGCTACCAGGGAAGCCCTAACTTAGGTCATAACGGTAGAGGCCTAATCTATTAGGATTTGTGGTCTTATAAGAAAAGGAAAAGAGAGAGATCTCACGCACATGGAGGCAAAGCCAAGAGAGCAGATAGCATGGCAGCGCAATCTACAAGCAGGAAGAGAGCGATCTGCTGCTGCTGCTGCTAAGTGCTTCAGTTGTGTCCGACTCTGTGCGACCCCATACACGCCAGCCCACCAGGCTCCCCCGTCCCTGGGATTCTCCAGGCAAGAACACTGGAGTGGGTTGCCATTTCCTTCTCCAATGCATGAAAGTGAAAAGTGAAAGTGAAGTCGTTCAGTCGTGTCTGACTCGTAGAGACCCCATGGACTGCAGCCTACCAGGCTCCTCCATCCATGGGATTTTCCAGGCAAGAGTACTGGAGTGGGTTGCCATGGCCTTCTCTGGAAAAGAGAGCTCAGCATTCATTATCTGACCATGCTGGTAACCCAGATTTCCAACCTCCAAAACTGTGAGAAAACTTCTCTTGCTTAAGCCACGCAGTCTATGGTGTTTTGTTCTGGAAACCAAACAGACTAAGATACTAGTCTGCCCTGGTGGCTGATATGGTAAAGAGCCTGCCTGCAGTGCCGAAGACCCTAGCTCAGTCCGTGGGTTGGGAAGATCCCCTGGAGAAGGGAATGGCAAACCACTCCAGTATTCTTGCCTGGAAAATTCCATGGACAGAGGAGCCTGGAGAGCTACAGTCCATGCAGTCACAGAGTCAGACACAACTGAGCGACTAATACACACACGCACAAACACACAGTGTTTTTGATGTACATGTTTTATGAGGTGAGGTGAAGTCGCTCAGTCGTGTCTGACTCTTTGCGACCCCGTGGACTGTAACCTACTAGGCTTCTCAGTCCATGGGATTCTCCAGGCAAGAATACTGGAGTGGATTGCCATTTCCTTCTCCAGAGGATCTTCCCAACCCAGGGGTCGAACCCGGGTCTCCCGCATTGGAGGCAGACGCTTTAACCTCTGAGCCACCAAATACATAATTCCATATGGGCTTCCCAAGTGGCTCAGGGGTAAAGACACTGCTTGCCGTTGCAAGCAGGACACGCAGGAGACGCAGGTTTGATTCCTGGGTCAGGGAGATCCCTCAGAGGAGGAAATGGCAACGCACTCCAGTTTCCTGCTGCGAAACCCCATGGACAGAGGAGCCTGGCAGGCTACAGTCCGTGGGGCCACAAAGAGTCAGTCATGACTGAGAGATTGTGTAGGCATGTAATTCTGTAATTACATGCGCAGGCAGGTAATTCTGTAATTCAATACATAAAAACTACATTTCTTCATTCCCAATATAATTTTCAGGTAAGTCTATAATAATATGTAGACCTGTACTATAGTATATCAAGATATTTACATACTGGGTTTTTTTTTTTTTTTTAGTTTTTATTGATAGATCTACACTTTTTCATTTTTTTAATATTGCAATGATGAAATTAGCATTCTTTAGCTGTCTTTGAAATTGCACGTGTGTTCCATGGGAAGTATGGCCAGATACCTAGGTCTGACTGGGACAATCATGGTTTATGACTGCTTTAGATCAGATATTTTTATCATCTCCTTTCATTCCACTTTTCATGCTAAATTATTCACTCAGAGCTTCCTTTGATTATATACCTTGGTAGTGGAACCACTGTATTTTAAGTTAAATATATACCCTGGTTTATTAAATGCTTGAAGCTTTCTTCAAACTTGCTTCATTAGTTCAGGCTCTCACTAAAATTGTGTTTATATATTGCAAAGTAACCAATGAGTTTGTTGACAATGAATTTTGTATTAACTTTCTAAACTTTAGCAATAGGGAGACATAACATGGTCTTTCAATTTTAAATACACTCTCCTCTTATTTACTGGTGAACATATGAAGAAATGCTCAAACATATTTGATACACAAATTTTTTAAACTATGAATTGCCTTTTCAGGTTCATTGATTACAGGATTATATTCCTTTACTAATGCTGATTTCAGGACTTTCTACAATATTTTAGATAATAGTCATTGGTCAATTTATATAGGAAACAAATATAAGTTTCTGTTTAATCACTTGCCTCTTTTTAATTTTTTTTCAATTAAATGTAGATGAATTTATAAAGATTTCCACTTGAGATACTTTCACTCAATATCACTAAAAAAGAAAAATAAGCGAATAAGAATTAGGAAAAAAGTCAAATATTGTTATCTGCAGGGTATATTTCAATGTGGTATATACAAGAATCAGAAGAGTCAACAGAAATACTGATAAAATGTGACTACAAAGTAGCTCTACAGATCAAAATATAAACCTAAGGCAACGCAGTAAATGTAATTAGAAAATTCAGTGAGATACTGCTTGCGTACACATTAGACTATCACATAGGCAGGGATTACCCTACCTATATTGGGTCTGTAGAGAGTAATTTATTTAGTGAAGTAAAGTATTAGATAAAAGGTTTATGGACAGACATTGTTAAAATTTCCATCCTTCTCAAGTAAAAGAAAACAAACAAAAAAAATTAATGTGACTGATAGACACCTAAACAGTTTTAGGGAAATTGGACAATTTTCAAATGTATGACAGTATAAGTCTTTCCAGATTTCTGAGCTAATTCTGAAAGAGAAAAAAAAAAACAAGGCTTATTCTACTAGATAGAAGATAATATTACAAAATCAAAGACTGGCACTTAGAAAGATACAGATAAATGGGCTAATAAGGAAGAATAGAGGAAGTGTAGACTGCAAACCACAGCAGTTTAGAGCATTAGACACCAAAGACCATGATAACTGGGCTGAAAAACTTTCTCAGCATATGAAGAAAATAAAATTAGATCAAAGCCTCAGTCTGAAATTTTTGAAATATATTGTAATAACATAAGAGGCAAAACTCTTTGTGAAGAAATTTAGGGTAATATTTAGGAAAATCTTCTCCATCTTAAAATTATAAAGTTTTAAGTTATAGAACAGAAATTGGCTGATAATGATATACCTCTTATCACTCCACAGAGAATAAGCCTTCAGAGATATCTCCATTGCCACCCAATTAAGTTAAAATTTTTAGCCTGGTTCTCCTGAATGAACTGTCATCAAAACAAGTCATTAAAGGGATCTGTCTTGTGGTCCGGTGGGTAAGAATCTGCCTTCCAATGAAGGAGACTTGGGTTTGATCCCTGATCTGTGACTGGGGGACTAAACCCCACATGCTGCAGAGCAAATAAACCCAAGGAAAGACGCCCATGCGCCGCAACTAGAGAAAGCTGCTCCACCACAGTGAAGACCCGGAACAGCCAAAACTAAAACTGAATCACAAACAAACAGCGCCATCAAGGACACTCTTCCTCTCTTAGCCATGTCTTGGGTCAGTTCACAGCTTTCTTAGGAACATTGTATTCTTCCAACACTTATCACGTAGCCTTGACTTTATCCAACTCTGTGTCCAACTAGGACAGTGCTTCTCACCCACAATTGTGTCTCCGAGGTGACATTTGACAATCTGAAGACCTGTTTATGGCAGAAAGTGAAGAAGAACTAAAGAACCTCTTGATGAAAGTGAAAGAGGAAAATGAAAAAGCTGTCTTAAAGCTCAACATTCAAAAAATGAAGATCACGGCATCTGGTCCCATCACTTTATGGCAAATAGATGGGGGAACACTGGAAACAGTGACCGACTTTATTTTCTTGGGTTCCTAAATCACTGCAGATGGTGACTGTAGCCATGAAATTAAAAGACAGTTGTTCCTTGGAAGAAAAACTATGACTAATCTACACAGCATATTAAAAAGCGGAGACACTACTTTACTGACAAAATCTGTCTAGTCAAAAATATGTTTTTTCCAGTAGTCATGTATGTATGTTAAAATTAGACCATAAAGAAAACTGAGTGCTGAAGAAATGATGCTTTTGAAGTGTGGTATTGAAGACTCTTGAAAGTCCCTTGGACTGCAAGAAGACCCAACTAGTCCATCCTAAAGGAGATCAGTCTTGAATATTCATTGGAAGAACTGATGATGAAGCTCCAATACTTTGGCCATCTGATGCAAAGAACTGATTCATTGGAAAAGACCCTGATGCTGGGAAAGACTGAAGGTAGGAAGAGAAGGGGACAGGAGACGATGAGATGATTGGATGGCATCACTGACTCAATGGTCATGAGTTTGAGCAAGCTCTGGGAGTTGATGATGGACAGGGAAGTCTGGCATGCTGCAGTCCATGGGGTGCAAAGAGTTGTACAAGACTGAGTGACTGAACTGAATTGAACTGAAGACCTGTTTGGCTGTCAAAACTGGGGGAGGGAATTCTACTGCCATCTAGTGAGTGGAGGTGAGTAATGCTGCTAAATATCCTGCAGTGCACACTGCACTCTCCGCTGCAACAGAGAGTCATCCAGATCAAAATCTCACTAGTGTTCAGTCTGGGAAACTCTCTATGGACTAAAGGGGCTTCCCGAGTAGCTCAGTGGTAGAATCTGTCTGCCAACGCAGGAGATGCAGGTTTGATCCCTGGGTCAGGCAGATCCCCTGGAGAAGGAAATGGCAACCCACTCCACTGTCCTTGCCTGAGATATCTCATGGACAGAGGAGCCTGGTGAGCTGCAGTCCATCAGGTTGCAAAGAGTCGGACATGACAAAGCAAATGAGCACCCAGGCATGTACTAAACTAAGAGCTTTAGAGGGGCACAGATTGTGACCTCCAAATTTTTAGATCCAGCAGTAAGCACAAGAACCAAAAGCATAATTGAAATCAAAACTATTTATTAAATATATTACTAATTTAATTGATTTACTACTGCCAATGAATGTAGTAATTTCTCCCTGATCTTTTAACTTCCCTCATAAGGCCTATTATTATAGTCACTTATACAAATTTTAACCTCATCTAGATTGCACTGAAGTATATTTTCCCTTCTCAATTACCAAGTTCTATTAAGACCATCATACTATTAAGACTATTAATACTGTTATTCTAATATATGACAAAGAAACTCTGCATTAAAGGTAATTTAAGGATGAAATTTTGAGGTAATAATCCTACAACCAAATAAAAATAATATATCATGCATCCTAAAAAGAATACCCTACAAACTAACTGAAATCAAGACACATCACTAAAGGAAGCTAGTCCATGAATTCGCATACCCTAAATGTGTCAGTCACTCAATCATGTCCGACTCTTTGTGACCCCATGGACTGTAGCCCACCAGGCTCTTCTATCCATGGAATTCTTCTGGCAAGAATACTGAGTGGGTAGCCAGGACCCACAAAGACTCCACAGTAATTTTTTAAATCAAAATTTCAGAACTTTACCCACTTCCAATAAAGAAATATAGAAGCAGATATTAAAAGTCCATTTTGTAATCCAGATAACTTATGGAATAAATTATATATATATATATATCTTTGCATAAGGATAACTTGCATTTCAAGGTATATGCATTTTAAATACAAAATGTGAAGTGGAAATTCATTTTTGCTTCCAGAATCACCAGGTATTTTAAAAAACAAAAAATTTTCCCAGAAGCTTTGTTCTTGCTGTGTAGCAAGAGGTGATACATTTTCAATGGCTTAAAAGATGGCTTGATTATACAATCATTAGTTTTACTGGAATAATAAGTGCTCCAAGGATGCTGGCAATCATCAGCCCTTGTCAGTTTCAAATGCACTGCGTCTTTCCAGCAGTAACTGATTTAGAGACCAGCATACTTTTACACTCTCATGAGCCTCTGAGCACCTCGTTTTACCATTATGAGCACCAGTCTCCTGTCTATGAAAGAAAGGTAACAGGTCATGAGTCATTTTTTTCTGTGGGGATGGGCTTCAAACAGTCCATGCATCTGACAGATGTGTGCTCAGCTGCTCAGTCACGGGCAACTCTGTGATTCTATGGACTGTAGCCCACCAAGTTCCTCTGTCCATGGGACTCTCCAGGCAAGAATACTGGGGCAGCGGGGAGGGGGCACTTCCTACTCCAGGGGATCTTCCTGACCCAGGGATGGACCCCTCATCTCTTACATCTCTTTATGGATTCTTTACTACTAGTGCCACCTGAGAAGCCCATCTATGCAACTGAGCTCAGTTGTCCCTGACTCTTGGTGACACCTATGCACTTAATTCCCTTTAAATACCAATTTCCTGTAGAAGTTCTAACTTGCTTCATTTTCAAGGAACATACTTTGAAGATACTGTTTGAGTTTCCAAGAAACTTTTTCCAGACATTTAACTGTGATGATCTGTAGGGCCAGGCTGATGGATGGGAAGGTCATCTAGCAAATTTGGTTTATGAGGATTTTACTCAGCATATTATGATAAATAATTCAGTTGTCCCACACATAGGAGATTTATAGCACCAGTGGGAAGACGGTTCTGGGCCCAGATGAGAAAAAAATTCACACGATGTGTGTACAGTCTAGGGGGTGGGCTATTCAGGGAAATGTCCTCAAGAGCACAGCCTGGGGGGGCATCCAAGAACATAAACTACTCTGGTTCTGCTTGTGGATGAGACAAAGTCCCTTGGTCACTACACACCAGGAGTCAGACTTTATGCAAGGAAATGTGTTTATGGAATGCTTCTGGATCAAATTCCACACCTTATATGGAAGGGTTAGCTATGGTATGGGTTGAGATGATGACTGACACTTCCTACTGTGGTATTTTTTCATTGAAGGCATGAGGGGAAGTGAGTCCTCTCTAACATCCTTGCAGGGTATGAAGGGAGAGAGCCAGAGATAAGATCTCCCCTCCAAGGAGGTGCAAGGCTAGTGCTGCTTACTAGTGAGGTCTCCACCCTTGTCTGAGCCATGAGCAGAATCCATCATGTATGATGCCAGAGCCAGTGCACGCCAGACTCCCCACAGGAGCTGGCCTCTACACACCTGCACAAACAAATCTCAGCTCCTGGTGAGCAGGTGTACTGTGTACTGTCAGGAAGGAAGCCTGTTTGCAAAGTCTGATAGTAGACCACAATTCACTTTAGGGACTGAAAAATAATAAAAAACTAGGTATCTTTGGATGGCAATTTCTCCATAGAGGAACTCTCTGCTCAAAAAAAAAGAAAAAGTGGAAGCAGTGACAGATTTTATTTTTGGGGACTCCCAAATCACTGCAGGTGGTGACTGCAACCATGAAATTAAAAGATGCTTGCTTCTTAGAAGAAAAGCTATGACAAACCTAGACGACATATTAAAAGGTAGAGATATCACTTTGCCACCAAAGGTAGCTATTGTCAAAGCTATGGTTTTTCTGGTAGTCATGTATGGATGTGAGAGCTGGACCATAGAGAAGGCTGGCCCTGAAGAACTGATGCTTTGAATTGCAGTGCTGGAGAAGACTCTTGAGAGTCCCTTGGACTGCAAGGAGATCAAACAAGTCAGTCCTAAAGGAAACCAACCCTTAATATTCCTTAGAAGGATTGATGCTGAAGTTGAAGCTCTAATACTTTGACCACCTGTTGTGAAGAGCAGACTCACTGGAAAAGATCCTGATGATGGGAAAGACAGAAGGCAAAAGGAGAAGGGGGTGGCAGAGGATGAGATGGTTAGCACTACCAACTCAGTAGACATGAACTTGAGCAAACTCTGGGAGATAGTGAAGGATGGGGAAGCCTGGCATGCTGCAGTCCATGGGGGTTGCAGAATCAGACACAACTTAGTGATTGAACAACAACAGCAGCAGTTGCTCAAAAGGTTATTATGAAATAAGTCAGCTAGTACACAATTGGAATGAGCTTCACGATTAGCCTCAGCCACACTAACGCGCTGTCTTTATCACAAGTAACCCACTTATGTTGTAACTGTGGGCAGATGCAGACCCAGATCTTGGTGAATGCCATCAACTCTTTGGTCTTGTGTTTCTTCTGACCTTCTTCTCATGCTATATCTAGAACCATTTCCTTAAAACCCAAAATGTACTGATCTCTTTGAAGTGGGGATCTACATAACGGAGTTGGCAGATTCATCTTGTATATGGTGGGACCTCTCGTATCAGCTGCTTTAGTCTTCATTTGAGAGAAAAACTTTGAGAAAATAACCCACATGTTTGTTTCTTCTCTTTTGACCACCTCTATCTATGCAAGTAAAAGGCAGAGATGGCCGCTCATCTCCAGTTCAGGAGTAAAAGGCCTTAAACTTAGTATATACAGTAAATCCCCTACGTAAGAATCTTCAAGATGTGAACTTTCAAAGATGTCAGTGGACAGGTGTGAGTTGCAGCTTGCCTTCGGTTTCCTTTGCTGACGATTCTTCAGCTCTATCATATCCCACCTCCTCACCCTCCCCAGTCAGTACTTCTTCTTGCCTGTTCACTTGATGCAGTCCCTTTATGCCAGTTGTTATACTGTACTGCTGAACTTTTCAAAGTACTGTACTGTAATGTTAAAAAAAATGTTTATTTTGTGTTTGGTTTTATCAGCATGAAAAGTGTGATAAACCTATCACAGTCCAGTAGTATATAGCTGATTGTGCTAGGAGGGTACCTAGGCTAATTTTGTTGGACTTATGACAAATTGGACCTACGTAGTATGCTCTTGGAACAGAACTTGTTCATATGTAGGGGACTTGCTGTACCCAGAAGAGGATGGAAGGGTCTTAGAAGGGATCCAGGCAGACAGAATAGGGCTTCTGCCTGATGGATTGAAGGTTTAGAGAGAAATAGTTTTGGAGAAGATAAGAGTTAGGTCAAAATGATTTTCGAGAATCTGTCCTCTACCCCCAGGCCCCAGGGGAAGATACTACAGAGCCTGCTTTAAGAACCAGGTCCTGGGAACAGAGAACCTGAGCTGAGATTCTAGTAAGTGGTCCAGGGAAGAAGACAAGCTTCAGACAAAGGTCCTCTTGCAACTAAAGAGGAAGTGACTGTGCGTGCTCAGTTGCGTCTAACTCTTTGTGACCCTAGGGAACAGAGCATGCCAGGTTCCTGTGTCCATGGGATTTCCTAGGCACAAATACTTGAGAGGGTGGCCATTTCCTCCTCCAGGGCATCTTACCAATCCAGGGATTGAACCCAGGTCTCCTACATTGGTAGCTGTTTTCTTTTTTTTTCTTTTCTTTTCTTTCTTTTTTACCACTGAACCACCAGGGCAGCCCATACCTAGAATCAAAAATTAAGGAAATAACAGATGCACCAAAAATAAAATAAGTTGCTCATGGTCTGAGTGGAATAAAGTCGTTCTAGCTGGAAAAGAAGCCTAGCATCTTGGTCCCCAGGCTTCTCCTCCACTCTGAGTCTGTATTTCTTCAGAGGGCAGTCGACACCCTCTCCTATCACACTTCACACTTGCCTGAAGGAAATCAAGCTCCCTGATCACATCCAGATGTGGCAACTCTGAACAGGCCGATAACCTCCTTATGAAACTCACCCCACCTAAAGTGTAATGTAAAATAGTGACAGCGCCCTTGTCATCCCCACTGTACTCACCTGCCTGGATCAACAGCATCTTTCTCCTGATGAGAAAATTCACAGAAAATATTGAAGACCCAACCTCAGGAAAAAATGAGACTAAAGCAGTCATGCACCTTGGAGCCGGAATTCCCTTGCAGTCCAGTGCTTAAGACTCAGTGCTTCCACTTCCACTGTGGGGAGTGCAGTTTCATCCCTGGTCAGGGAGCTAAGGTCCTGCTTGCTGCAAGGTGCTAACACACACACACACACACACACACACACACACACACACACACAGAAAGAGAGAGAGAAACCACAGTCACGAAACTCTGAGCCTAGGAGTTCCATTTCCACACCAAGCCAGCTAGTTTCTTTATTCCTTGAACCATATGCTCATCTCTTAGCTGAGATAGATTGCAAGTGGTTTGTCAAGAACTAAGATTTGCTAAAATTGTGTATTTTTGCTATTATCCTAGCTCAAATTAGAAACATATGTTCATCACCTCAGCCTGTGAAGAGTTCAACTTGGACTGTTTTCCTCATTTTATTTAGAGCAGACCAAACAGTTATCATTTCAAAGTTGACCTGTAAAAAATAACTCATGCACAATTTCTTTTCTAATTGTGTGCGTGTGTGTTGTTGTTGTTGTTTTGCAAACTATTCAATGAACTCAATTAACTTAAATAGAGTTGTGCCTCTCAGTACCATAATTAGAACAGTCTTTATTCAGGTAGGAGATACTGATGACATCATTAAGCTTCAGAAGCCACATGAAGAGCCTTCAAATTTCAGAGTTCATATCTGAAGTAGGGACGGATAATAGGACTCAGGACATTTAATCTCTAAGTGAAATTTAAAGTAGCTCAGTCGTGTCAGATTCTTTGTGACCCCATGGTCTATACAGTCGATGGAATTCTCCAGGCCAGAATACTGGAGTGGGTAGCCTTTCCCTTCTCCAGGGGATCTTCCCAACCCAGGATCAAACCCAGATCTCCCACATTGCAGGCAGATTCTTTACCAGCTGAATCACAAGAGAAGCCCAAGGATACTGGAATGGGTAGCCTATCTCTTCTCCAGTGGATCTTCCTGACCCAGGAATTGAACTGGGGTCTCCTGCATTACAGGTGGATTCTTTACCAATGGAGCTATCAGGGAAGCCCTAAAGTTCTGCCTTTAATGGGGTGATGGCTTTAATGGTGATGAGAAAAATTACCATCTGAAGGCAGCTTCCAGAGTGATCTGATGAAAAATCATTCCCAGGTCAGCCCAGTGATTACTGGTCATTGAGTATAGTACAGGTAATGTACCTCTCTGCAGAAGTGGGGGATTGTAAGCAGTGAAGTTTATCAGAAGCTCTGACGTCATTTGGGGCATTTAGGAATGTAGATGGCCACATCCTTGTCCAAAATTGATGCTATGGGTAGAGGAGCCTTTATATTAGTAAGAGCTGGAAATCAGATGACAAAAGAGTTAGATGGTAGTTATCACTGTTCAGGAGTTGAGAAGAAAATAAAGAACATAAATGAAATTTATTTATGATGAAACAAGTGCTACTGGTCTCTCTCAGTCTCCCCCATCCTCTCTCTCAATCTGCCATGTGAGGTCACAATGAGAAAATGGCCATCCATGAACCAGGAAGAGTCCTAATCAGACACTGAATCTGCCAGCATGTTGATATTAGACTTCTCAGACTCCAGAAATATGAGAAATGAGAGCTTGTTGTTTAAGCCACTCATGATGCTTTGTTATAGCAGCCCTAACTCTCACGTCAATATACAATGATCTCAGTAGCGGAAAGGAAATGGAGATACCATTTTCCTGGTTTACACTCAGTGCACTGCCCTCCTTTCCAAATACACATCCACTCACAGGAGTCCACAGGCTCAGCTGTGTATCCTCAGATTTATGCCCAGAATAAGATCCAATAGCACATCCTTTGTGAGAAGTGATTAGCGTCATCAAACTCGAGTATCAGTTGCAGTACCTGGAGATGGGAATTAGGAAATATTTGATGTAATCTAATTAAAATTAATACTATCATAACGAGCAAAGTTTTCCAGAAAAGATCCTGTTTACTAAAAATCTGATAAAGTGGGACTAATAATGTCTATTTTACAATTGAAGAAATGATACTAGGAAAGTCACAGTTCTTTCTAAAAGGACACAGTTGAAAAAGTGAGTCTCTGTGATTGTGAGTCTCTCGCTGTCTGGTTCAGCATCATAGTCGCGCATCACACACCCATACAGTGGTTCATGGACTACCTTGGTGCATGTTGCTGAGCCACTTATATATGTGTACACATTCTTAATAAAGAGGCTATATACAGCAAGGGGCTCTGGTGAAGTTTCCAGCTGAGGAACTGAGGTGAAAAGAGACCTTGAGAAGTCTTTGATTTCATAGAGCCCCTTTCAATGACATATTAGAATAAATTTCTTTACCTCTTCACTTTGATATTGTCTTGAGTTGCAATTTTATCAGAAAGGTGTTTCTTGGAAAAATCTACAAACCCAATAACAAGTCTCTTTGCAATGCTCATATGCTACTCACATTTTCTCCTCTTTGGAACTAGTGAAATAGTCCCTATATTTCTCCTGATCACTCAGGAGAAATGTACATAGGAACTTGCATCTGCTTCATGGCCCTAACTGAAAATATCATAAAATACTGGTTAAAAATAAATATATTTGAAAATTCACATAAGAAGCATCTTGACAAACCATGTAGAAAGTCACTGTATGGAACAATATTTATTTAGAAGTATTTCACTTCCATGTTATTTCATACTTTATGCCTTTACTGTTAGTGTTTATCATTTGGCTAAAAAAAGAATGAAAGGATTTAAATGATAATGTTTCTTTTTCTGGTTTCAAGTTTATAGTGTATCTTCATAAAAGTAAGTAGACATCTTTACTAGGGAAAAGCAAAATTTCCAATAAAAAGCTTACCAATTAAAAAATATATGCATGCAAGTTTTAGCATCTTGAGTCGATTTTCCGCTGTTTTCAGATTAACTTGGGGGTTTTGAACTGTGGTGTTGGAGAAGACTCTTCAGAGTCCCTTGGACTGCAAGGAGATCCAATCAGTCCATTCTGAAGGAGATCAACCCTGGGATTTCTTTGGAAGGAATGATGCTAAAACTGAAGCTCCAGTACTTTGGGCACCTTATGCGAAGAGTTGACTCATTGGAAAAGACCCTGATGCTGGGAGGGATTGGGGACTTTTTAGCATCTTGAGTCGATTTTCCACTGTTTTCAGATTAACTTGGGGGTTTTGAACTGTGGTGTTGGAGAAGACTCTTCAGAGTCCCTTGGACTGCAAGGAGATCCAATCAGTCCATTCTGAAGGAGATCAACCCTGAGATTTCTTTGGAAGGAATGATGCTAAAACTGAAGCTCCAGTACTTTGGCCACCTCATGCGAAGAGTTGACTCATTGGGAAAGACCCTGATGATGGGAGGGATTGGGGGCAGGAGGAGAAGGGGACGACCAAGGATGAGATGGCTGGATGGCATCACGGACTCAATGGACGTGAGTCTGAGTGAACTCCGGGAGTTGGTGATGGACAGGGAGGCCTGGCATGCTGTGATTCATGGGGTCGCAAAGAGTCGGACACGACTGAGAGACTGAACTGAACTGAACTGAAATTAAGTACTGCAGTCATGAAATTAAAAGACACTTGCTTCTTGGAAGGAAAGGTATGACAAACCTAAACAGCACATAAAAAGCAGAGATGTTACTTTGCCAACAAAGA
Source organism: Aepyceros melampus (assembly GCA_006408695.1). Taxonomy (NCBI): domain Eukaryota; kingdom Metazoa; phylum Chordata; class Mammalia; order Artiodactyla; family Bovidae; genus Aepyceros; species Aepyceros melampus. The sequence goes on from SJXQ01008728.1 coordinate 424,555, forward strand.
TACATCTAGTCAAAGCTATGGTTTTTCTAGTAGTCATATACAGATGTGAGAGCTGGACCATAAATAAGCTCAGTTCAGTTCAGTTGCTCAGTTGTGTCCGAATCTTTGTGGCCCCATAGATTGCAGCACAGCAGGCCTCCCTGTCCATCACCAGCTCCTGGAGCTTACTCAAACTCAAGTCTATTTAGTCAGTGATGCCATCCAATCCATCTCACCCTCTGTCGGCCTTTCTCCTCCTGTCTTCAGTCTTTCCTAGCATCAAGGTTTTTTCCAGTGAGTCAGTTCTCTGCATCAAGTGGCCAAAGTATTGGAGTTTCAGCTTCAGCATCAGTCCTTTCAATGAATATTCAGGATTTATTTCCCTTAGGATTGACTGCTTGGATCTTCTTACAGTCCAAGGGACTCTCAAGAGTCTTCTCCAAAATCACAGTTCTTTGGTGCTCAGCTTTCTTTATAGTCCGACTCTCATATCCATACATGAGTACCGGAAAAATCATAACTTGGAATAGACAGACCTTTGTCAGTAAAGCAATGTCTCTGCTTTTAATAAGCTGTCTAGGTTTGTCATAGCTTTTCTTCCAAGGAGCAAGCATCTTTTTATTTCATGGCTGCAGTCACCATCCTCAGTGATTTTTGAGCCCAAGAAAATAAAGCCTGCCACTACTTCCATTATTTCCCCATCTATTTGCCATGAAGTGATGGGACCATGGTCTTAGTTTTTTGAGAGTTGAGTTTTAAGCTAACTTTTTCACTCTCCTCTTTCACTTTCATCAGGAGGTCCTTTTGTTCCTCGTCACTTTGTGCCATAAGGGTAGTATCATAGATGTATCTGAGATTATTGATATTTCTCCTTGCAATCTTGTTTCCAGCTTGTGCTTCATCCAGCCTGGTATTTCACATGATATACTCTGCATAGAAGTTAAATAAGCAGGGTGACAATATACAGCCTTGACATACTCCTTTCCTAATATGGAACTAGTGTGTTGTTCCATGTCCGGGTCTAACAGTTGCTTCTCTACCTGGATACAGATTTCTCAGGAGTCAGGTAAAGTTGTCTGGTATTACAGTCTCTTGAAGAATTTCCCACAGTTTGTTGTGATCTACAGTCAAAGGCTTTGGCATAATCAGTAAAGCAGAAATAGATGTATTTCTGGAATTCTCTTGCTTTTTCTATGGTCCAACAGACGTTCCAGCTTGAACATCTGAAAGTTCACGGTTCACATACTCTTCAAGCTTGGCTTGGAGAGATTACTGTGCTAATGTGTGAGATTAGTGCAATTGTGTGGTAGTTTGAGCATTCTTTGGCATTGCCTTGCTTTGGGATTGGAATGAAAACTGACCTTTTCCAGTCCTGTGGCCACTGCTGAGTTTTCCAAATTTGCTGGCATGTTGATAGCAGCACTTTCATGGCATCATCTTCCAGGATTTGAAAGAGCTCAACTGGAATTCCATCACTTCCACTAGCTTTGTTCATAGTGATGCTTCCTAAGATCCACTTGACTTCACATTCCAGGATGTCTGTCTCTAGGTGAGTGATCACACCATAGTGGTTATCTGGCTCATGAAGATCTTTTTTTTGTACAGTTCTTCTGTGTATTCTTGCCATCTCTTAATAGCTTCTGCTTCTGTTAGGTCCATACCATTTCTGTCCTTTATTGTGCCCATCTTTGCATGAAATATTTCCTTAGTATCTCTAATTTTCTTGAAGAGATGGCTAGTCTTTCCCATTCTATTGTTTTCTTCTATTTCTTTGCACTGATCACTAAGGAAGGCTTTCTTATCTCTCCTTGCTATTCTTTGGCATTCTGCATTCAAATGGGTAGATCTTTCCTTTTCTCCTTTGCCTTTAGCTTCTCTTCTTTCCTCAGCTATTTTGAAGGACTCCTCAGATAACCATTTTACCTTTTTGCATTTCTTTTTCTTGGGGATGGTCTTGATCACTGCCTTCTGTATAACGTCACAAACCTCTATCAATACTGCCTATTAGATCTAATCCCTTGAATCTACTTGTCACTTCCACTGTATAATCATAAAAGATTTGATTTAAGTCATACCTGAATGGTCTAGTGTTTTCCCTACTTTCTTCAATTTACGTCTGAATTTGGCAATAAGGAGCTCATGATCTGAGTCATAGTCAGCTCCTGGTCTTGTTTCTGCTGATTGTATAGAGCTTCTCCATCTTTGCCTGTAAAGAATATAATCAATCTGATATCGGTATTGACTGTCTGGTGATGTCCACGTGTAGAGTTCTCTCTTGTGTTGTTGGAAGGGATGTTTTCTATGACCAGTGCATTCTCTTGGCAAAATTCTGTTAGCCTTTGCCCTGATTCATTTTGTACTCCAAGACCAAATTTGCCTGTTACTCCAGATATCTCTTGACTTTCTACTTTTGCATTCCAGTTTGAAAAGGCAGAGAAGGCAATGGCATCCCACTTCAGTACTCTTGCCTGGAAAATCCCATGGGCGGAAAAGCCTGGTAGGCTACAGTCCATGGGGTCGAGAAGAGTAGGACACGACTGAGTGACCTCACTTTCACTTTTCATTTTCATGCATTGGAGAAGGAAATGGTAACCCACTCCAGTGTTCTTGCCTGGAGAATCCCAGGGACGGAGGAGGCAGGTGGGCTGTCATCTATGGGGTCACACAGAGTCGGACACGACTGAAGCGACTTAGCAGCAGCAGCGGCATAATGAAAAGGACATCTTTTTTGGGTGTTAGTTCTAGAAGGTCTTGTAAGTTTTCATAGAACCATAAAGAAGGCTGAGTGCTATAAAACTGATTCTTTTGAACAGTGGTGTTGGAGGAGACTCTTGAATGTCCCTGGAATGCAAGGAGATCAAACCAGTCAGTCCTAAGGGAACTCAACCCTGAATATTCATTAGAAGGACTGATGCTAAAGCTGAAGCTCCAATACTTTGGTCACTTGATGCAAAGAACTGACTTATTGGAAAAGACCCTGACTTGTTGGAAAAGACCTTGATGCTGAGAAAGATTGAAGGCAGGAGGAGAGGGGGACAGCAGAGGATGAGATGGTTAGATATAGCACCACCATCTCAATGGACATGAACTTGAGAAAACTCTGAGAGATAGCAGAGGACAGAGGAGTCTGGCATGCTCTTGTTCATGAGGTCGCCAAAAGTCAGGTACAACTTGCCAACTGAACAGCAACAACAAATTTTGCCTGTGTCTTGCTGGCAAAAGTTCTTTCCTCATTCTGTTTTGCCCTCTCCTCTTCCTATTGTCACTGAAAGACCTTGAGGCCTAAAATAGTTACTAATCATTTTCCACCTTGCCCTTCACTGTTCAAAGCAGTGTGTGATGTTTAGGTCATGAGGCTCATTAACACAGAGCTTATTAAAGCCACACAGAATAAAATGAACTCACAAAAATAAAGATTTTGTGCTCAGGGTTAAAGTTGAATAAATAACAATATTTCCATACAAGAAGAATTTCAATATTTTTACCATTATTAAAGTATAATGAAAAGTTTAATGATCATATTATGAAGCAAATAAGCAGTATGAGTCAATAACCATATTAAATAATAAATAAGCATGCCTCTGTTAGATCAGGCAGAAAATACAATTTTATCAAAATTTGCTATTTGATTTTACGTTATAATTATTGTAGGGTTGTTCTTTATTCACTCTTCAGTCTGCCCAAATGAGAAGACTGCATATCTCTCAAGTATTCAGGGTGCAGATAGGTTTTATATAGTCTAATATTTGTTAACAAAAGGCTTTCAACATTCCTTGCCAGAGTTTTGTTGTTGTTTAGTGTCTAAGTTGTGTCTAACTCTTTGCAACCCATGGACTGCAGCTTGCCGGGCTCCCTTGTCCTCCACTATCTCCCAGAGTTTGCTCAAACTCACGTCCATTGAATTGATGGCATAAACCATCCAGTCCTCTATCATTCCCTTCTCCTCCTGCCTTCAGTCTTTCCCAGCATCAGTCTTTCCCAATGAGTCGGCTTTTTGCATCAGGGGGCCAAAGTATTGGAGCTTCAGCTTCAGCATCAGCCCTTCCAATGACTATCCAGGGTTGATCTCCTTTAGGGTTGACTGATTTTATCTCCTTACTGTCCAAGGGACTTTGAAGAATTCTTCAGTGCTCAGCTTTCTTTTAGTTTAGCTATTTTGTAGACTGTTTTTGGTAGCAGTTGTTTTCAGAGCTTTTTTTTTTTTTAATTTCTATAACATCTAAATGGTTATCCCACTAGAAAACTGCATGCTAAGTCGCTTCAGTTGTGTCCAACTCTTTTAGACTCTATGTACTGTAGCCCTCTAGGCTCCTCTGTCCATGGGATTCTCCAGGAAGAATACTGGAGCGTATTGCTATGCCTTACTCCAGAGGATCTTCCTGACCCAGGGTTTGAATTTGTGTCTCTTACGTCTTCTGCATTGGCAGGCAGATTCTTTAACACTAGTGCCTTCCCCTTCCATTCATAACCCATGCCAATCTCTTAAAGTGGACAATCTAAAAGGGTGGATTTTCAAGGTCACTGCTGTAGGTCACAGGGACTTGATTACACAAGGAATGACTGAGAAGCATGCAGAAACTCTGTTTTTGATCCCTAAATGCCAGGGGGCTGAGTTCAGACAGATATGGTTACAACCAAAGTTGTACTGATTAATTAGGGGATACAATATGAACATCCTAAACATGTCACCTCTTCAAAGAGCAAACTTTAAAACCTGTGTATTATTAATATCTGACCACATATATGTATATGCTTAAAACACATCATTTTATTTTCTTACCACTTAGTTTAATTTTAATCTGAGGCAAATTTATGAAATCTAGGGAGAAGGCGATGACACCCCACTCCAGTACTCTTGCCTGGAGAATCCCATGGACGGAGGAGCCTGGTGGGCTTCAGTCCATGGGGTCGCTAGGAGTCGGACATGACTGAGTGACTTCACTTTCACTTTTCACTCTCATGCATTAGAGAAGGAAATGGCAACCCACTCCAGTGTTCTTGCCTGGAGAATCTCAGGGACGGGGGAGCCTGGTGGGCTGCCATCTGTGGGGTCGCACAGAGTCGGACACGACTGAAGCGACTTAGCAGCAGCAGCAGCAGTCTTTATTATGGCTCAGCAGTAAAGAATTTGGTTGCCAATGCCTGCCAATGAAGGAGACATGGGTTTGATCCTTAGGACAGGGAAATTCCCTAAAGAAGGAAATGGCAATCCACTCTAGTATTCATGCCTTGGAAATCTTATGAACAGAGGAGCCTGGTGGGCTATAATCCATGGAGTGGCAGAGTTGGACCCAACTGAACGACTAAACAACAATAGCAGAAAGTCTCCCTATACAGTTTCTTTTCTTTTCTTTTCTGATCTTACAAAATTTAATTCAAGCCGCTGCTTGTAACTGTGGTAAATTCCTTTTTAGGGCTGTTTAATATTCTATGGTGTGAATCTATTTTCTTATTGCCATCTGGATGGTTTTGCCCTTATGAACAGTCTCTTGATATTCTTAACTTCTGATAAAATGAGCTAAAGTTTATCATCTGCTAATGAATCACTGGCCCACAGAATATACAAACTGTCAATCTTTCAAAAAATTATCAATATGTTTTTAAAATATGTTTTAATCATATTTGTAATAAATTATGTATATAAGAACTATGATGTAATTACATTAAAATAAATTATTGTCAACATTAGAGAGTTTTAGACTAATTTAACAAAATTAATTTTTAAAATATTACATGGCCAATGCTAGATATTTTGAATGAGCAGTCCAAGTTTCAAAATATTCTATTTTTTCATGTTTTGATTCTTAAGTGGAAATTTCATGTTTCAATTTCATCACTATTTAATCTCATGTTTAAACATGGTAACAGAGATCTTGAATTTGCCCCACTGGCCATATTCACTCTTTCAAAATAACAACAAGAATTCCATGATATATTGTGTTTGATAGGAAACTGTGTACCAGATTTATTTGAGAAAAATTAGAATATTTGCACTCATATTTAGTCTCAAAATAGCCAGTGGAATTGATATAAACAGTAAATTTCATAATTTATTGCTAAATTCTTGCTAATATCACAGAAGCATCTTCAAATAAGGAGACACAAGAGATTTGAATTCGATTCCTGGGTCAGAAAGATGCCCGGGAGAATGGAATGGCAAACCACTCTGGTATTCTTGCCTGGAGAATCCCATGGACAGTGGAGGTTGGTGGGCTACAGTCCATGGGGTCACGAAGAGTCAGACATGACTGAAGTGACTTAGTACAGCACACATTTTCAAATAAAAGTCATTCTTTAAGAAAGTGGTTAGCTTTATGGTAATGTACATCACTTTTAAAATATATTATTTTACTGCATTTTAATTTTCACAGCTTTAATTGAATTAACATTCTTGCAGTAATTACTGCTATTATTTTCATACCCTTGGCAAATATTCTATTTGCCAAAATACATATTAAGACAATGAAACATGTGAGTTTGTTCTGCTAATGTACTTGTCTAGTGTTTTTATAAAATTAATACATACTGCTTACATTTTACTGCCTTGGACTATTGTACCGAAATAAGTGAAGTGGACAGACAGTTGAATTGTGAAATTTCTACATTATCTCATCCTTTAATCCAGTTCATCATAGCTTTGATAAATTGTCTTATGTTCTTCTCTGAAGGATCAAAACAATAATGTCAACTGTTCACCTAACATTGTTGCCATAATGGCAAAAGCAAAACAGTTAATATGACATTTTTTCTTGTCTATTTCCCCCATTTGTGTAGTGAGAGTTTATTGTGAGTAGAACTTACAGTGTATTTTAGTTGAAAATTTTTGTCTGTACTTGGCAACCTTTTCCTTGATTTGATCAGTATCTTAAACTATTACTACCTGGTTTCTACTTCTCCTGTGGTTCTTTCCATCTGGGGGCCTTTTAAGGTTTCAAATTCATTTCTCACCTCCTCTCAGTCTGCATCTTCTCTTCTCACCTACATGCTGAAGTCTCCATTTTTATATTTCTGTCTCGATCTCTCCACTGACTCTCAAACCCATGTATGAAGTTTCTGAAATCCATTCACCAAGTAGACCATTTTTATTCCCAACAAATGTGTAAGCTTGGATCATGGCATTAACATTACAGCTATTGTTCCATAATTAATCACTGAGGTAATTCAAGGCAGATATTTTCATTGCCACTTAACATTGCAAGAACTGAGGATTACCATATGTAAGTAATTTTCTAAAGATTATACAAATTGTAATTGGTGAAACTAAAACTCAAACTAAGATCAGCCGGATGCCCAAGTTTTGTTCCTTCCAACACAACAAATAACTTGGACAAAAAAATAAGTCTAGATATAAGTGTTATCCAAGCAAATCCTCCCAGCCCTGGAGAATCTAATAAAAGATGTTTGTCCCTACCCCAACTCCACCTGAGGCTTGGGAAGGTGTTGACTCCTAGAAGGGTGTGCCTAGGTCCTCTGGTAAAGGTTTCTTGGAAGTCATGCAATGTAAGCTTCCACCCCTGAAAAATTTGAACTTACCATAAAAGATGGGCAAACCTTTACCTATTAAAAAAAAATCCATTCCACTTGGGAAATCAGTTCTTAATATTGAGGGCCTTTGTATAATTATCACTGAAACAATATATGTCTTTCATTAGGATCAATCTCAAGAGGGTAGAAGGAGATAATCAGCTTGGAAGTGCAGAATGACTGAGTCTGGAGAAATTACAAATGGTGAATTCTCGATGCAACCACAAAGCCACCAAAGTCTGAGCCTATAAGCGAAGTAGGCTATCTCAGAGAGTTCTGCTGATTCGCTAAAACTTCAGTTTCAGTGAGTCTAGGAAACAAAATCAGATCTCAGCCGCTGTATTATCAAAGCTGTGTTCAGGGTCTAGTAAGCAGGTGGAGCAGAGGAGGTGGGGCACTCAGTAAAGTTTTGCATGTGGTTTAAAGAAAGAGTAAGATAAGGCAGCAATGACAAAGACTCTGAACAAACATTATTGTAACTTCTTTATATGATCTTCATGTTGACCAGGGAAACAGCCAATGTTTTACATTTCCATATAAGTTCAATCAATAAACTTTAGACTCTCAGGACAAGGTTGGATCCAGTACAGACTTTCTGCCTTGGGGACTAAGATTTACGGTTCTGTCTCACCTTGAACCACAGCATAAACATTCCTATGGAATATGATGCACTTGCAAAATTCATGGACATTTGGTGCCTAGTGGCTCAGAGGTTAAAGTGTCTGTCTACGATGCGGGAGACCCGGGTTCGATCCCTGGGTTGGGAAGATCCCCTGGAGAAGGAAATGGCAACCCACTCCAGTATTCTTGCTTGGAGAATCTCATGGACTGAGGAGCCTGGTGGGCTGCAGTCCATGGGGTCACAAAGAGTCGGACACGACTGAGTGACTTTACTAGTCCTCTTACAGGTCATTCTGCACCATACTCTGCCCTTGTAAAACTCACCTACATGTGATTCTTTGTACCTTTCTCTTCAAAGACGTTTGTGTCAATGATTTCTGTGTCCATCAGCTCAATTATCAAGCCCAATTTATCTGCAGAATGTGGGAGAGGAATGGGAGATAAGACTTCTACCATAATAGCCTTAATTATAATCTACCAATCATGTCTATTTCAAGGTTTCACATATAGTGTTATGTTTACTCCTGTTGAATTAGATTCTGAATTTCTACAACCCTACTCTAGTTCCAAGAAATGCTTTTTTCATGCATAAACAAAGAAAAAAAATTTTAATGAGGGCAACATATCATTACGTTGCTTCTGTGGGATGATGTCTGGGTTTTAAGTGAGAGGACTCAAAGAGAGGAGGAGAGTTATAAGAGGTTGGCTCACATGACTGTGAAAGTGAAGTGTTAGTCACTCAGCTGTGTCCGACTCGTTGGGACCCCATGGACTGTAGCCTGCCAGGCTCCTCTGTTCATGGAATTCTCCAGGTAGGAGTACTGGAGTGGGTGGCTATTCTCTTTGACATCTATAGGGCAGGCTAGCAGGCTGGAAGTTCAGGGAAGGCTTGACATTGCTGTCTTGAGTGCAAATTCTGCAGGACAGAAGGGGGAAGGTCAGGTAGGATTTCTCTGTTCATTCTTGAGGTAGAATTTCCTCTTCTTTGAGAAACCTCAATCCATGCTCTTAGGAGCTTCAGTTGATAGGATAATGCTGAGGGTGACCTGTATTACTCAAAGTCTAGGTAGGGATCTAAATGCCAAGCACATCTAAGAATCACCTTCACAACAGCATCTAGACTGACGTTTCACCAAACAGCTTGGCACTGAAGCCTGGCCAAGTTGATGCATAGCATTAGCTGTCAGCCACAGAAAGGTTAAGTAACTTTCCCAATGCTGCACAGCTAGGGAGTGCCAGAGTCATATCTCGAGCCAGTCGGAACACAGCGTCCACCCACTCAGCCACTGCATCCAACTATCTGATGTTGTAAGTTGTATGTGTAGTACACGCCCCTCTTTTCTGTCTTTGGAAATCAAATTTCAAAGACTAAAGAAAAAAAAAAAACCAAAACACTCAATGACAAACAAACAAACAAACATAAAAACTGAGCTAATCCTGGACATACACAAGTTCAAAGAAGCTCAAGGCATTTCAAGGCCTTTTTAGATGGCTCAGCAGTAAAGAATTCACCTGCCAATGCAGGAGTTTTAGAAGATGAGGGTTCAGTCCCTGGATCAGGAAGATCCCCTGGAGGAGGAGATAGCAACTGGCTCCAGTATTCTTGCCTGGAGAATCCCATGGACCAGAGGAGCCTGGCAGGCTACAGTCCATGAGGCTGCAAAGAGTCAGACAACTTACTATTAAACCACAGACCACCAACCACCACCAAACCATTTCAAAGCGGTGACTGACAGTTCCCAGCTTCCTGTGAGCAATTATTATTCAGAGCACAGATTTTCTTCAATTAAAGATACAGTGGCAAAGAAGTGCTGTGTCATGGAGGAGTGACAGAAGTGTTGGTAGCAGCAGGCAGCTGGGATGCAGATTGGCTGTGAATAGCATTACTGCCTCCGTTCATAGGATTCATGGGGGATTTAATTACTGAAGCCTTTTCTCCTTCTTTTTACATTCTCATGAATTAGACATGGAATTCCAGCTATCATTTTCAAGCCTCTTACAATTCTCTGTCTGGGAAAAATAGCCAAGAACATTCTTAGCTATTTTTTTTTTCCCAGCCAAAGAATAGACATACATACAGCTGTCTTAAAAATAAATTTAGAAGGCACTAGAGTCAGGTAATGGCTTATTTATGATAAACATTTAGGTATGTTTTAACAGCATCATATATTTTAAATAGAGGTGATGTGATTATGTTCTAAATCTTCTTGGAGAGCTGTGCATGCATGTAATTAAGCCTGGAGAGAGATAAGGGATCAGGTATCTTAGGAGTTAAACCTCCACCTCGGAGAAGGCAATGGCACCCCACTCCAGTACTCTTGCCTGGAGAATCCCATGGATGGAGGAGCCTGGTAGGCTGCAGTCCATGGGGTCGCTAAGAGTTGGACACGACTGAGCGACTTCACTTTCACTTTTCATTTTCATGCATTGGAGAAGGAAATGGCAACCCACTCCAGTGATCTTGCCTGGAGAATCCCAGGGACGGGGGAGCCTGGTGGGCTGCCGTCCACAGGGTCGCATAGGGTCGGACACGACTGAAGCGACTTAGCAGCAGCAGCAGCAAACCTCCACCTAATAACTGAATACAATAAGCATCAGGAGGTCCTGTCAGTTAATTCATATTGTGGAGAATGAAAGCACTGTTATTATTATCAGGAAAAAAAAAACATAAAGTAATTTTCACAGCTGCAATGAGCAATACACACACAAACAAAGCAGATTCTGAGATAATCATTTTGGATCTAAATTGTACCTTCCTCTCATTCAATAAAAGACTGTCATTTTACATGTTATGGTGAGTAACCAGGAGTGAGAGAGCTGAAATCAGTGAAACAGGAGGTGAGAAGGTGAGAGAGAGGGTAGGGGGAGAGATGCGTGGATCGGGGGGAGACAGAGAAAAAGCTTTTATTTGATTTTTGTTTTTCAGAATTTAATCACTTTTCAAAAGCTTCATAGGCTTTATAGGAACAAAATATCTCAGGGACTCTAGGAACTAGAAAAGATAGTCCCTGTAACTGGGTAAGGCATCACCACCTGGGAAGCATGCCATATCTTGAAAGCCCAGGACATTGGTCTGTTGGGCAAAACTTCCCCTTCTTCTGGGCTCCACCTTCACCCCAAAAATGCAACCCACAGACCTTCCGCAGCATCTCAGGTCTCCCCTACTTCCCCTAAAACACAGGCCACCTGCAGGAACATACTCTCACTGGAGCCACTGTGCCCAGGAGTCAGGTCATGGTCAGGGACTTAGCGAGATAGCTCAAGGCCCTGAACAATTCAGTTTAGTGTTATTTGTCGGACATTACCTCTAGTAACTAATTCTCCTCCTTTTGGCTTGCCTCCAGATGTTCAGTTATGAGGAAGCAGGTTTTTGTTTGTTTCATATAGAACTGGCTGACAATCTTTCAGCACATTAAATAAGTCATTCCTGTGTTTCCTGATCGCTACGGTTTCCAGTGAGATGTGAGATGTCTTCACATCTGTGAAATTTGAGGTCATTAGTATTTTCAGTTTTTCCTCTGCTACTTGTGTGTATGTGCCCAGGTGGTGCTAGTGGTAAGGAATCCATCTGCCAAGTCACGAGACATTAAGAGACCCAGGTTCAATCCCTGGGTTTGGAAGATTCCCTGGAGAAGGAAATAGCAACCACTCCAGTATTCTTGCCTGGAAAATCCCATGGACAGAGGAGCCTGGCGGGCTACAGCCCACAGGGTAGCAGAGTCAGACACGACTGAAGCAACTTAGAATACATCACTACGCCTTTCTCTACCTCTTCTCATGGGACTTCCATTAATGCATATATGCACATTCTTGATGTTTTGCCAGCATCTGAGGTGCTTTTAATTTTTCTTTATTCTTTTCTTTTTGTTCCTCAGACTACATCATCTAAATTGATCTAAATTGTCCTATCTTAAATTTACTGGTTCTTTATCTCTCTCCTCAAATATGTTTATTAGTTTTAGTTGGTGTACTTTCAACTATAGAATTCTACCTGTTTTTTCCACTACCCCTCTTCCTCTGATTTCTATTGATTCACTTATATTTTCTCATTGGTGAGACATTGTTTGCATTTTCCTTCAGTTCTTTAGGTACCACTTCCTCTAGTTCTTTGAATACGTGATAGTTTATTAAAGATTTTGCATAGTAAGTCCACCACCTGGGCTGGCTCAGAGGCAGTGTTCTTTAACTGTTTCTGCCCATCTCCAGGAGTCTTCCTGTTCAGTTTCTTTGCATATATCATCTTTATTTTGAAAACTGGATATTTAAAATAACATAATGTGGTGATTAAGCAAATCAGATTCTTCCCCTTCTCACAGGTTTTTGTTGTTATGTCACTTTGCTTATTTACTGACTTTCCTGCACGAATTCACCAAATTCCATATTTTTTATTGTGTGTAACAACCCGTCTCTGCTTAGTAAGCTTGGCGGTCACCTAACTATTTGACAGACATTTTCCAAAATGACTTAAACCAGTAAGTTCCCAACATTTGCCAAGAGGTTCTGTGTGCATATTGGTGCATGCTTGAATTTCTAAATTGATCTTACCCTTTAATTCCTGTTTATGTAGAGCCTTAAGGCCAACCATGGGTGAGAGATTAGAGATTTTCCTTTGAAATTCCTTAGTTAACTTCTTGTTTGTTCCAACCAGTTGGCTTTAGGCAGCTGCAATGTTAAACAACGGTTGCTAATTGTTTTTAAGAATAATCCCGAGGAAAAGACTGTTCACACTAACTGAACTCTGGGTTATAAGGAGGCCTATGAGATGGGCTATCTAGGAGACCGCATCTAGGTTTTCTAGGATGGCATTTTGCGGACTTCCAACCTGTTCTGCTCTTTTCAGTGACTTCTAGAATGCTATTTTTCATTGCCAAAATGATTGCTGGTTTTTAAGGCTATTATGGAGAGTGATAGGAATGGGTCAAGTTACATTACACTAAAACATCACTCTTTTTACTAAAGCATGTCTCTACTCAGTCTGTGTCCTACTCTTTGTGGCCCTGGGCACTGTAGCCTGCCAGGCTCCTTTGTCTGTGGGATTTCCTCGGCGAGAATACTGGGGTGGGTTGCCATTTCCCTCCTCCTCCAGGGGATCTTCCCAAACCAAGAATTGAAACCATGTCTCCTGCACCTCCTGCATTGCAGGCAGATTCTTTAACACTGAGCCACCAAGGATGCCCTTTTACCAATATTCAGCTATTATTTAGAATAAACACTCCTTAAAATTTTAAAAAGCTTGGTTAATTTCCAGAAGTTTGAAAATGTTTGGTGTTGGCAATTTTTGCCAGTATTTTATTGCTCATATGGAGGATTAGGTTTTAGAGGGTTGCTGATTGCCTTTATAGAAGTGGCTTTTACTAGCTGATTTGTTAATGTGGGAGTGAATTAAATTTTTTTAATATCAGTTTCCTTTTGGATCTCTGGCCCATAAGATGAATCACGTGCTGGATGAACACTAAGAAGAATTATTTGCTGTATGATTGTACATAATGTTCATGTTCTGAACAAGGGCAAGTGAAACTATCAGCTTCATTTGCAGAGGTGTTGTCAGCTTTGAAAAACATTGAAAATTTGAAAAAAAGTATAGCTCAATATTCTTCCTGAGTTCTCTGCATCAGAATAAAAGTTTTCCAATGATTCCTCCAATGCATATTTCTTTATCCTTATCTGTGAAAGGATTTTGTCAAAAATATTGCAAGATATCAGAATTCTTGAGAAAGGAAGACTGGTTGTCCAGGCATACACACCTGATCCATCCTGCCTTGTATGTAGTCACTATAAAATTGGGTAAGAAGTGGGACATACCTTTTTCTTTTCTGCACGTGCAGTCTTCAAAGCAAAAGAGCTTTGAAGGTAGGAGGTCATTTGTTTCTAATGCAAAACCTTTATTTAGTTGGCAGATTATTGCAGGATTGGCACATTTTCCAGCAGAGAGGTAAACACTGGTAACAACTTCCATACTGAAAACTTGTCAAGTCATGGCATATCAATTGGTGTTTGCCATCCTGTTTGTCGTGTAAGACGCCCCAAACTGCTATGTTTTGACACTTAATGTGTAACAAAATGCTAGTGTTGGGTCTTTGCTGTTCCCAAGGAAAGGAATATGGAAAATTTTAAATAATGTGAGCCATTATCCTTTCTAAGTTCAACAGTTAGAATGATGTTGAATAGATATCATGAATTTTTGTAACCACAAAATATACATGACTTAGAAAGGTTTATAAAATCTATTTTTTGATCAAAATTATCATTTATGATAATTTTGTGAATAAAACTCTTCCTGAAACTAATTATTATTGGGCTGTCAAATAGTTCAACATTAAAAAGTTAACATCAGAAAAAATTTACCTAATTTCAATTTTAATCTAAAATTAAAGCTTGGTTTTATTTCACTCCATTCAGTGCATCAGCTGAAAGAATATCAGTCTGCGTGTGTCTGTGTTTTTGTATGAGTGTTTGACTTTCATCTAGATAAATGCCAATTATTTCAGCTTTCTTTGTTGTAGTTGTTGTTCAGTCACTAAGTCATATCTGACTCTTTGTGACTTCATGGGCTACAGCACACCAGGCTTCCCTGTCCTTCACTATCTCCCAAAGTTTACACAAACTCATGTCCATTGAGTCAGTGATGCCATCCAACCATCTCATCTTCTGTCAACCCCTTCTCCTCCTTCCTTCAATCTTTCCCAGCATCAGGGTCTTTTTGAATGCATTGGCTCTTCACATCAGGTGACATCAGAGTATTGGAGCTTCAGTTTCAGCATCAGTCCTTCCAATGAATATTCAGGATTGATTTCCTTTAGGATTGACTAGTTTGATATCCTTGGAGTCCAAGGGACTCTCACGAGTCTTCTCCAGCATATTTCTGTGTCTCTGTGTATGAATGTTTGACCCTCTCACCTAAATAAGTACCCATTAGTTCAATTTTCTTACCCAAATTTACAGGAAAGGGTGCATCTTCTCCTAAGTCCAGGTTTAGCTTATGCATCTCCTGGAAACATTGTGTTACGTCTTTGCCAGGAAGTGCAAAAGACTTGCATCCAAGGTTTTGAAACACAAAAATGTTAAATTTGTCAGTCTTTGTTATTTCAACTTAAATATTCAGTTCAGGCTGGAACTTCTGAGATTTTTTGCTTGTTGGTTTACATATGTGTCTATGGGCTAATGTGGAGAAGTCTGAAAAACACACCTTTGGGTGGGGCAACCTTTCAAGCTGAGGCTAACTTCACAGTCACACTATAAAAGTGAGTGAGAATGAAGCATTTTGTTGTCTTCTTCTTGCTTTTACTTGTTTGATTTAAACAAAACAAAACCTTCTTTTGCGACAAAAGATGAACTGATGGGGAAGAAATGCCCAAATGCGACTGAACATGTCACACCAGCGTGTGTGAGAAGAGAAAGTTTTTTGGCCACTGAGAAAATGTTGGAAATGAACCTGATTCCATGCAGTCCAACTTTAACTGGTTGTCCAGGCATACACACCTGATCCATCCTGCCTTGTATGTAGTCACTATAAAATTGGGTAAGAAGTGGGACATACCCTTTTCTATTCTGCACATGCAGTCTTCAAAGCAAAAGAGCTTTGAAGGTAGGAGGTCATTTGTTTCTAATGCAAAACCTTTATTTAGTTGGCAGATTATTGCAGGACTGGCACATTTTCCAGCAGAGAGGTAAACACTGGTAACAACTTCCACACTGAAAACTTGTCAAGTCACAGCATATCAATTGGTGTTTGCCATCCTGTTTGTCGTGTAAGACGCCCCAAACTGCTATGTTTTGACACTTAATGTGTAACAAAATGCTAGTGTTGGGTCTTTGCTGTTCCCAAGGAAAGGAATAGATTTTAAGCCACACAGAGCTTTGTGCTATGCTTGCCACTGTCTTTTTAACTAGAAACTGCTCTCTACTTTGCATGATTTATGAGAGATCATTCAATTCTGAATATGATAATTAGAGTCCCCTCTTTCATTACACTCATTCATCTCAGAGAGATTGGCAAAGTCAGAGAGAAATTTGAGAAGGAAGGTTTACATTGTCAGGAGAATGACAGGGAGATCTGGTAAGATACATAGCCTGATGAAGAGAAAGAGCAGTGTGTTCAATATCATTATGTTGGCTTTTGCAACAGATGAGAGATCTCCTGCCTTCTTCCTGGGTCCAGTTCTCATCATAGAACTTTACCTATATGTAAAAGTAAATACCAAGACACATCCTCTCCTTTGCCTGAGGCACCTCTATGCTCCTCCTAAACAGTTTCCCCCACCACTGGCTCTTGGGACCTCTCTGGCCACCCATCCTGCCCCTGACCAGCCCTGGTCTTGGTGCTCATGGTCATCTCTGATCTTGCCTGCCCCACCATGACCATTCCCCATGGAAGTGACAAATAGACAATGTTCCAATCAAATGTTACTTCCCAGTTTTGGGGAAATTTTGCAGTTTAATTCTCCAAGAAAAAAACTTCCAGAGAAATAAACTTGAACACAAAGAAAACAATTGAACTTATGACAGAAGTTTTTTATAAGCCTATAGTGGTATAAGCCATGTCATGTGGGGCCATTCAAGATGGGAGGGTCATGGTAGAGAGGTCTGACAGGGTGTGGTACACTGGAGAAGGGAATGGAAAGCCACTTCAGTATTCTTGCCTTGAGAACCCCGTGAACAGTATGAAAAGGCAAAATGATAGGATACTGAAAGGGGAACTCCCTGAGTCAGTAGATGCCCAATATGCTACTGGAGATCAGCAGAGAAATAACTCCAGAAAGAATGAAGGCATAGAGCGAAAGCAAAAAAAATGCCCAGTTGTGGATGTGACTGGTGATAGAAGTAAGATCTGATGCTGTAAAGAGCAATATTGCGTACGAACCTGGAACATTAGGTCCATGAATCAAGGCAAATTGGAAGTGGTCAAACAGGAGATAGCAAGAGTGAATGTCAACATTCTAGGAATCAGCAATCTAAAATGGACTGGAATGGGTGAATTTAACTCAGATGACCATTATATCTACTACTGTGGGCAGGAATCCCTCAGAACAAATGGAGTAGCCATCATGGTCAACAAAAGAGTCCAAAATGCAGTACTTGGATGCAGTCTCAAAAATGACCAAATGATCTCTGTTCATTTCCAAGGCAAACTATTCAATATCACAGTAATCCAAGCCTATGCCCTAATCAGTAAAGCTGAAGAAGCTGAAGTTGAACGGGTCTATGAAGACCTACAAGACCTTTTAGAACTCACACACAAAAAGGATGTCTTTTTCATTATAGGGGACTGGAATGCAAAAGTAGGAAGTCAAGAAACACCTGGAGTAACAGATAAATTTGGCCTTGAAATATGGAATGAGGCAGGGTAAAGGCTAATAGAGCTTTGCCAAGAGAACACACTGGTCATAGCAAACCCCCTTTCCAATAACACAAGAGAAGACTCTACACATGGACATCACCAGGTGGTCAACACTGAAATCAGATTGATTATGTTCTCTCCAGCCAAAGATGGAGAAGCTCTATACAGTCAGCAAAAACAAGACTGGGAGCTGACTGTGGCTCAGATCATGAATTCCTTATTGCCAAATTCAGACTTAAATTGAAGAAAGTAGGGAAAACAACTAGACCATTCAGGCATGACTTAAATAAAATCCTTTATGATTATAAAATGGAAGTTAAAAATAGATTTAAGGGACTAGATCTGATAGACAGAGTACCTGATGAACTATGGAATGAGGTTTGTGACATTGTACAGGAGACAGGGATCAAGACCATC
>SJXQ01008729.1:0-133654 GCA_006408695.1 Aepyceros melampus
CATTCCAAGGACAAATTTTCCTGTTCCTCCTGGCGTTTCTTGACTTTCTACTTTTGCATTCCAGTCCCCTATAATGAAAAGGACAACTTTTTTGGGTGTTAGTTCTAAAAGGTCTTGTAGGTCTTCATAGAACCCTTCACCTTCAGCTTCTTCAGGGTTACTGGTTGGGGCATAGACTTGGATAACTGTGATTTTGAATTCTTAACCTCGGAAATGAAGAGAGATCATTCTGTCATTTTTGAGATTGCATCCAAGTACTGCATTTCAGACTCGTTTGTTGATCATGATGGCTACTCCATTTCTTCTGAGGGATTCCTACCTGCAGTAGTAGATATAATGGTCATCTGAGTTAAATTCACCCATTCCAGTCCATTTTAGTTCACTGATTCTTAGAATGTCGATGTTCACTCTTGCCATCTCTTGTTTGAGCACTTTCAATTTGTCTTGATTCATGGACCTGACATTCCAGGTTCCTATGCAATACTGCTCGTTACAGCATCAGACCTTGATTCTTTCACCAGTCACATCCACAGCTGGGTATTGTTTTTGCTTTGGCTCCATCCCTTCATTCTTTCTGGAGTTATTTCTCCACTGATCTCCAGTAGCATATTGGGCACCTACCGACCTGGGGAGTTCCTCTTTCAGTATCCTATCATTTTGCCTTTTCATACTGTTCATGGGGTTCTCAAGGCAAGAATACTGAAGTGGTTTGCCATTCCCTTCTCCAGACTGCTTTAAGAAAGCTAATAAAAAACTTCAAAGAATCTGCCCTTGCTGCTATAGTGGAATGCATTGGGCCAAAGACTGTAAATCTAAATTTGATATTGAAGAAAAACATATTCTGGGAAACTTCAAACAGGGGACCACCCCCAGGTCCCCTACAACAAAAACAGGGGCAACTTCTATCTTTTCTCTCAAACCCTCAATATCCGGCAGTATTGCCATCAATATACTAGCCCTACATGATTTTTCCGTTTACCCTCAAGCAGTCCCTTCTAGAGTACCTACCGGACTTTTTGGACCCCTGCCCCCATGAACCTTCGATCTTATACTTGGCCAATCTAGTTTGACATCTAAGGAATTACTGTTCACCCTGGAGGAATTGACTCAGATTATAAAGGAGAGATTTAAATGATGATGTCATCTCAGAGTCTATGGCAATTCAAAAAGGGGGACAAAATTGCTCAATTACTTCTTTTGCCTTACATTTATATTAACTCCTCTAATAACATATGGACAAGCAGATTTGGCAGATCAAAAACAATCCTTATGGACATCATTGGTATCTCAATATGCCCGACCACATATAAATATCAAAATTAATGGTACAATATTTTCTGGTCTCCTCATCATTACATCTGGCATTACTATTATTTCCAAACACTTATGGCCCCAAACCTGGCCTATACAAAAAATGTCTTGCCAAATTACAGGAATTTCTCGAACCAAAGTACAAGAAATTTATCAAAATATTCAAAGCTACCAATATGAAGGACCAAAAGGCCAGCCTGCAACATTAAGACCTTATGTGATAGGTGCACCCCCTTAATCTAATAAGAAGGGACTTACTTATGCAATGGCAAACTCAGATATACATTCCACATTTTTCCTAGGGGTCACTGCTCATTTAACAAGCAAAGCAATGATTAAAATAACTTGGAAGAATGACGAGCCTATTTACACAGAACAATGGCCCCTTGTGAAAGAAAAATTACAGGCTACTAAAGAACTTGAGAAATCTGTATGCAGATCAGGAAGCAACAGTTAAAACTGGACATGGAACAACAGACTGGTTCCAAACAGTAAAAGGAGGATGCCAAGGCTGTTTATTGTCACCCTGCTTATTTAACTTATATGCAGAGTACATCATGAGAAATGCTGGACTAGAAGAAACATAAGCTGGAATCAAGATTTCTGGGAAAAATATCAATAACCTCAGATA
Source organism: Aepyceros melampus (assembly GCA_006408695.1). Lineage (NCBI taxonomy): Eukaryota > Metazoa > Chordata > Mammalia > Artiodactyla > Bovidae > Aepyceros > Aepyceros melampus. The sequence goes on from SJXQ01008729.1 coordinate 1,943, forward strand.
TGTAGATGACACCACCCTTATGGGAGAAAGTGCAGAGGAGCTAAAAAACCTCTTGATGAAAGTGAAAGAGGAGAGTGAAAAAGTTGGCTTAAAGCTCAACATTCAGAAAACGAAGATCATGGCATCTGGTCCCAACACTTCATGGGAAATAGATGGGGAAACAGTAGAAACAGTGTCAGACTTTATTTTTGGGAGCTCCAAAATCACTGCAGATGGTGACTGCAGCCATGAAATTAAAAGGCGCTTACTCCTTGGAAGAAAAGTTATGACCAACCTAGATAGTATATTCAAAAGCAGAGACATTACTTTGCCAACAAATGTCCGTCTAGTCAAGGCTATGGTTTTTCCTGTGGTCATGTATGGATGTGACAGTTGGGCTGTAAAGAAGGCTGAGTGCCGAAGAATTGATGCTTTTGAACTGTGGTGTTGGAGAAGACTCTTGAGAGTCCCTTGGACTGCAAGGAGATCCAACCAGTCCATTCTGAGGGAGATCAACCCTGGGATTTCTTTGGAAGGAATGATGCTAAAACTGAAGCTCCAGTACTTTGGCCACCTTATGCGAAGAGTTGACTCATTGGAAAAGACCCTGATGCTGGGAGGGATTGGGGGCAGGAGGAGAAAGGGACGACCGAGGATGAGATGGCTGGATGGCATCNAGATCCAACCAGTCCATTCTGAAGGAGATCAGCCCTGAGATTTCTTTGGAAGGAATGATGCTAAAGCTGAAGCTCCAGTACTTTGTCCACCTCATGCGAAGAGTTGACTCATTGGAAAAGACTTTGATGCTGGGAGGGATTGGGGGCAGGAGGAGAAGCATACGACAGAGGTTGAGATGGCTGGATGGCATCACGGACTCAATGGACGTGAGTCTGGGTGAACTCCAGGAGTTGGTGATGGACACGGAGGCCTGGCGTGCTGTGATTCATGGGGTCACAAAGAGTCGGACACGACTGAGTGACTGAACTGAACTGAACTGAACGAACTTATAGACATACAATTAGAATTAAAACATATTGAGGAATCTTACTCTGCTTGGAACTCTCCTATTTTTGTTATAAAAAAGAAATGTAACAAATGACATCTCTTAACAGAACTTAGAAAAGTTAATGCATCTATGAATCCCATGGGTGTACTACAACCAGAGATCCCATTACCTACTACTATTCCTCAAAATTGGCACATTATTATTACTGACTTACAAGACTGATTTTTAAATATACCTTTACACACTTTAGACCGAGATTCACTTTCTCTCGCCTTTTTCCTAATCACATCGGGCCTCATGAGAGATTTCAATAGACTGTGTTACCTCAAGATATACTTACGGTCCTAGTATTTGTCAAAATTTTGTGGCCAAGGCTTTACATCCAATGTGACAGCAATTCCCTCATGCATGTATCATTAATAATATACTGTAACTACAAAAAGGAAAAGTGATATTTTTGACACTGAATGGCCATGATATTCATTTTTTAGAGTCCAGAAAAAACTGATTAACATAAAATCTTTTTTGAAATTGCAAAACTGGTTCCTCTTACATGTGCAGTTAGGAAAAGGTTAACTTGTTAAAATACTGTTTTGGAGCTCCAATTATGTCTGGGAAACAAAAACTTGCCTAAAAAAAAACCTAAAGGTAACTCTTATCATGTCCTTGGGATACACAGGCAACTCTATCTGGGACTCCAGCCATAAACAAATTGGTAGAACTCAGGGGGGAAAAAAAAAAATATATATATATATATATATATATATACATACATACACATACACACACACACATGCATATATATATATATATATATATATATCAAGAAGATAGTTTAAATGTCAAGTGGAAAACTATATCCGTCTATCTAAAATTATCTATGTCTCAATGTACGTCTTGTTTTGGGTAATATGAAATTAATGAGCTCTATTTAAATTCAAGTTCATGTGAACTGAAAAATATTCAGTGTTAAATATAATGTTTATTTAAATATAAATAAATATAACTGCTAGTCTAATTAAGGCATCTTAAATCATCATTATATAATACTTTTATTGTGCTTAGATTTAAGGTAAATTAAGTTTGTCAACAAAAAGGTAACTCTCTCTCTCTATATATATATATATAAATGAGATGAAAACTTTTAGATAAACTCTAATAAAAATAATTATATTTTCAAAATGTCTACCTAAAATAATCTCTTAGGATTGGGTCAACTTCAATTCATAAATTGTACTAAATGAAATAATAAAAGTTTATTAAATAGCTAGGTCATTTCCAAATAAAGTAAGATTTTAGAACATTAATTACTGAACACTAACTTCCTCTTACAAAAAGTTTTTCTTATGGAAAAACCAAAGATATTTTAGACTATTAATAAATATATATTTTATTTGTCATAATGATGAATACAAACATATAAAAAAGGTTTCTGACAAATGAAAGAGAATTTTATGGCAAATGGATAGAACTCATTGCTCTGAACTTTCTTCCTCTTCCTTCTTACATGTCTCAATTGATACAAATTCTTCTTTTACATGGGCCACACCTCCAAGATGAAACTATACATGTTATAACCCACCTGTTAGCTTAATTTGCAATAATGAGAACACCTAATTTTATAAAAAAACAGACAATGACCCTGCTTGTGTTTCTAAGCATTTCAAACAATTTTTACATTCATTCTCTATTAAACAGATTACAGACATTTCTTATAATCCACAAACACAGTTCAGTTCAGTCACTCAGTCGTGTCTGATTCTTTGTGATCCCATGAATCCCAGCACGCCAGGCCTTCCTGTCCATTACCATCTCCCGGAGTTCACCCAGACTCACGTTCATCGAGTCTGTGATGCCATCCAGCCATCTCATCCTCTGTCGTCCCCTTCTCCCATTGCCCCCAATCCTTCCCAGCATCAGAGTCTTTTCCAAAGAGTCAATGCTTTGCATGAGCTGGCCAAAGTACTGGAACTTCAGCTTTAGCATCATTCCTTCCAAAGAAATCCCAGGGTTGATCTCCTCAGAATGGACTGGTTGGATCTCCTTGCAGTCCAAGGGACTCTCAAGAGTCTTCTCCAACACCACAGTTCAAAAGCATCAATTCTTCGGTGCTCAGCCTCAATCCACAAACACAAGACACAATTAAACAAACACATTACACACAGAAACTACAAATAAAAAAAAAGAAATACCAGAGAATACACAGGAACACTTATTTTCCTTATCCAGAGCAGACTTTACTAGATTCCAATGCAATATATACTTTAAGCCTATAACTACTGTTAATATAGCTTTGTTTTAATTTTTTTATGCCAGAGCCAGCATGAGGAACTCCGCCCATGGCAAAGGTCATGAGGAAGGAGGCGTCCACATATGCAAAGGCAAGATCGAGCCTCAGGAAACCCCCTGTACCTGAGCATCTACCCCCAAAACCAGAGTCTACCTACTTTACTGTTTCATGCTCTCACCTATACCTCTGACTTTACGGCGGGCTGACCCCCATTGCCTCTCTTGGAGAAGGAGTTAACTTACAGCTCCGAGTCAATAAAAATTCCTGGGCATGACAAGAGTGTTTCAACTTACGAACTCCTCTGAAGGTTATCTAGCTTGCCTGTACAGGTTCGTCCAGCCACATGTGATTGTTTACAGCCTCCCAACCATGAGAGGCATGAGATGTTTTAGACTTACTAAAGGCAGATTCTTTTGGGAAGTTAAAAATTAATAGTATAGTGGGTTAGTTAAGAATTATATTGGTGAAAGGTTTTTCATTTGTTGTGCCAATAATTGTTCCTAATCCCCTGCTCTGGGTGTGACAAGGGTGTCTCAGGTCAAACTTCTCTGATTATCCACACTCCTGCCACTACACACATGATTGTTTACTACCTCTCAACCATAAACAGCCCAGAGTATTTTGAAAATCTTAATTAGCATAGGGCTTTTCTCATTGTTGAGTCAATGATTGCTGCCAGGCCTCCATATCCTTAGGCACCTGGGAATATATTAATGTATTTGGAATATATAAAAGGAAATATAGTAGGTTTTATGTTAGCAATACTAGACTTTTTGAGTTAATGAATTTTCTCCTTTGTTATAGATCACTGTACTGTGTTATAAATTACTGTGTCTTTGCTATGTAAAAATGTAACTGTATCACTATCTTAAGACTAAATAGATCTTAAGGGGAACATTGGTGAAGGGTTTTCATTTGTTGGGCTGAAGTTTGCTGCTAAATCTCCATATTCCCTGCCCTTATAATGAATATAACTAGTATATAGGAGAAACTGTAAAGAAGGCTGAGCGCCAAAGAATTGATGTGTTTGAACTGTGCTGTTGGAGAAGACTCTTGAGAGTCCCTTGGACTGCAAGGAGATCCAACCAGTCCATTCTGAAGGAGATCAACCCTGGGATTTCTTTGGAAGGAATGATACTAAAGCTGAAGCTCCAGTACTTTGGCCACCAGTACTTTGGCCACCTCATGCAAAGAGTTGACTCATTGGAAAAGACTCTGATGCTGGGAGGTATTGAGGGCAGGAGGAGAAGGGGACGATCGAGGATGAGATGGCTGGATGGCATCACTGACTCCATGAGCATGGGTCTGGGTGAACTCTAGGAGTTGGTGATGGACAGGGAGGCCTGGTGTGCTGCGATTCATGGGGTGGCAAAGAGTCGGACACGACTGAGCGACTGAACTGAACTGAAGTACTAACCTTTAAGATTAATCATGTTAACCTTAGGTTAAATAAATTCCTTTCCTGATTGTAATTCACTACACCCTCACCCTATAGGAATGCAACTTTATTTGGGGTGGGGGTGGTGGTGCCTGGTTTAAGAAAAAACACCCTTGGAAAAAATAAGTTTTTTGGTTATCAGAAAGAAAGGATCATAAAATGTCAGCAGGCCTCATGGCCAGAAGATGATGTAAAACCCCTAAGACCTTTTTTTTTTCTTTTATATGAAGCACCTGATCTTGATAAAGTTTCTGATAGTCCAGAAACTATTTCAGGACTGCTGACCCCCGCGTGACTTTAAAAATTTCCATTTGTCTCTATGTGTAACAAAAGGTAATAAGCAAACCTGTAAATAAAGAAAACGGATCCGTTTCTGGAAAGACTGATTCCCCCGTGTCATTCTTTCTTGTTCTCCGTTTTTCTGGCTGAATTATTCAGCCTCTTTTTCTCCACTAATATTTCCTACTACACTATCCGTTTCTAATCTCTCTATATATCTGTAATTAAATAAGTTTTTCCCTAGAACACCGATTCCGTTTCCCCTTTGAATTACCCTGGACCCACCGGGGCTGGACCCCGGCATTTTTAAAACTTACTGCAAGGAGATATCTTGACATGAGCAGAAAAACATTTTGAGGAACTGAAGGACTCTTCTCTTCCTCTGCCCATTTGGTACCAAGACCGGTTGAATAAACAAAGGAAATCTGGGAAATTAATCTTATAAATAGAAGGATATTCTTGTATTTCCCCAGATGGATCCAATGAACTCACATGGCTTCCTCTTTGGAACATCCAACCCAAGGGGGCCCCTGGCCTTCTACATAGAAACGGGACAACAAAAACCCCAGGAGGAAGAAATTCCAATACAGACCATGGTGGCTCTAAATATCTCCAGAAAGCACCGCCCTCGGCGGCATCAACCTTAGGATCTCCTGTCTTGGGGAACAAATAAAAACCCTTACTAATCAAGCTGAAAATACGGTTTCTCAATAGAGAATGCCTCGGAGTCCTGAAAATATTTTTGTTGCCCTTCTTGCTTTGTTTGCTGGCGCCTCCCCCCAACTCAAGCTGAACTAATCAATCACACTGGGCTTGCATACCCAATCCCCCTTTACTTCAGGTTGTAGAATGGATGGAGAAAGGACCAATCGTATTAACCAATGACCCCACACATATGCTTTCCCCCTGGAGCCTTAAAGGGCCCTCATACCCTGAAGAAGAAGGGAAACTAATATCTCTCTAGGTTATGAAGTCCTTCCTTTGTGTATGGGGCCAGAAAAATTATGCATAAACGTTAGCAGACAAACTTGGGCTTTTGCCCTGCCTCCAAAAGAGGACTTTCACATGTTGCTTAGATTTTTACTGCCCTTTCTTTGTCCGCGAACCATGTTTATACTACTGAAACTTTAGGGAAAGAACAAAGAACACTATGCAAAGCATTTACTAATAAGAACTTTAAATATACTCCGGTTCACTGGGACAAGTGTCGGGCCAAATCAAGAAAATTAATGTTTGTGGCTAATTACACAATTGTCGATTGGGGACCCCATGGTATGTGGCTATCTAACTGCTCATATGATATTAACAGCACTGCGTGTGATTATGCTACTCAATAGCATAGAAGGTTAGTAACACTATAATAGAACATTACCATGACAAAGGACTTCTTGGGTGGCTTGATGGTGGAATGGCACCCACCTCGTCCTCGAATAGTCCTTGATAACCAGATTGGGTCTGAACAATGAGACACCTGGAAACTTGCTGAGACTACCTAAGAACTTAGGACTTGGACTGGGCATTTCACAGGGACTAATTGTAGTCACAGAAACTATTTCTTTCATTATAATCAATCATATTTCATACAAGCTTGTGTTCCCCTTCCTTTTGTTCTAGCTATAGAAGTTTACAATTCAATAAGACTTTACGTTCTGTAACTTGTATAAATTTCAAATTATATGCTTAACTCTTCTGTTTCCTTAAGAAATGAATCCTTTTTGATTCTTCGATCTCAGTGTAGTCTGTGGTTACCAATAAATCTCTAGCAGCCCTGGGAAGAAGGCCCCATGGCTGGACTTGCTTTCTGGTTACTTATAAAACTGCTCCAGTGATCTAGATGATTCATTGGATGGCTGATTCTTGGCATTTGGGGATTAATAGCTATTAGCACCACTGCTGCTGTCACTGGCATTGCTTTACAAACCTCAATTCAAACACATAATTTTATCCAAAATTGGACTAAAGATGCTCATACTATGTAGGCCACTCAGGCTCAGATAGATGAGGATATTCAAGATGAAATACAGGAACTAAAATCAGTCATCAAATGGGTTGGAGATCAATCAATAGATGTGCAAAAACCGGTGATGCTAAAATGTGATTGAATTCTACTCAATTTTGTGTTCAGTTCAGTTCAGTTGGTCAGTCGTGTCCAACTCTGTGACCCCATGAATTGCAGCACGCCAGGCCACCCTGTCTATCACAAACTCTCAGAGTTCACTCAGACTCACGTCCATCGAGTCAGTGATGCCATCCAGCCATCTCCTCCTCTGTAGTCCCCTTCTCCTCCTGCCTCCAGTTCAATTCAATAATAGCACCTACAATTGGGAACAAATCAAATTTCATTTACAAAACATACATGATAATGCCTCTCTGAATGTACAGTTATTACAAAAAGAAATCTTTGAAACCTTTTCTAAAAATCTTCCCTCTTTCACTAATTTGCAAACTTTAGCTGAACAAGCAGCTGATCATCTGGGTTAGACCCACACAGATGGTTTCAAAGCATTACTCACAGCACTAGGTCTGTAATTTTGGTGATTGTCTTGACAATTATATTTGTCATTCACTGTTGACTTCATGCGAAATTGTTAGAACTAAACAAACTCAAATGGTCAGAACCCTTTTTACAAATATTATAAATAAGTGGGAATTGTCAGGGAATGTTTAACAGGAGGATTCCAACGTGCTGTTTCTCATAAATCCTCTGTTCCTTATCAGTTTGTTGTCAGAAACCAGTAGAACAGCACGCCTCCCCCAGGACTGAGGTCATAGGATAAGACAGGCTTGAAACGCCTTCAGTAAACATTCTCCTTATGAAACTGCTTAGTCTTGATCCTCTTTCTTGAGATATGGATTGTCTCCTGACCTTGTGACCATTTTTAATCCCTTGTTCCCTTGGTAATGGTTGCTGTGCGTTTGGTTTTCTGATTTTTATCAAAAGAAATTTCTGTATAACAGCCTATATATACTCACAGAAAGATCATTAAAGCACCTTTGCTCCGTCAGAGCTTAGGACCCCGGGTCTTTCTTTCTTTCTCTTTTTCTCTTTCACTTTCTTATCATTGACTCCGGACCGCCAGGTTCCAGTCCATTAAAGGACTCCAACAGATTCCAATGGAATATCTCTTTAATCCTATAACTACTGTTAATACAGCTTTATTTGTTTAAAAATTTTAAACTTGCCGTAAGGGGATACTTTGACAAAGCAGAAACACATTTTGAGGCATTGAAGGATACTTCCCTTCCTTTGCCTATTTGGTATTAAAACACATTGACTAAACAATGGAAATCTGGAAAATTAATATTACAGGGAAAAGGGTATGCTTGGATTTCTTCAGATGGACCCAACGAAATCAGTTGGGTCCCTCTTCAGAAGATCTGCCCCAGGGGAGCCACTGGCATTCAAGATAAGAGAAGAAACGATGAAATCCCCAGGAGGAGGAGTTTCCAGTACAAGCCATGGCGACTTGAAAATTTCCAAGAAACGCTGCACTTGAGGTCATCGACCTTATGATTTCCCCACTTGGGGACAAATACTCTTACTAATCAAGCCAAAAATCTGCTTTCTCAACAGAGAATGCCTTGGAATCCTAAAAATATTTTTGTCGCTATGCTTGCTTTTGCTTCCCCTACTCAGGCTGACTTGATTAATCACAATTATTGGGTTTATATACCTAATCCCCCTTTATTGCAGGTTGTAGAATGGACAGATATAGGACCGGTTGTATCCACTAATGACTCAGTACATATGCCTCCTCCTTGGAACTTGGAGGGGCCCTCTCATCCTGAGGACAAAGGAAGATTAACATTCCTCTAGGCTATAAAAGCCTTCCTTTATGCATGGGCCCAGCAGAATTATATATTAATGTTAGTCAACAAACGTGGGCTTTCATCCTGCCTCCAAAAAAGAACTTCCACACATTGTTTAGACTGTTTACTGTCCTGTCCTTTTATAAGAACCATGTCAATACTACCAAAACTCTAGGACAAGGACAAAAGTTGGAATGTAAGGGGCTTACTTGTAAGGATTTTAAATATACTCCTGTTTATTGAGATAGATGTCAAGCTAAATCATGGAAATTCATGTTGGTGGCCAATTACAGCATTGTTGATTGGGAACCCTATGGTGTGTGGTTATCTAACCTTCAGATGATATTAACAGTACGATGTGTGATTATGTTACTCATGTAACATGGAAGATTACCAACAGTTCAATGGAACACTTCCATGACAAAGGACTCCTTGGCTGGCTTGATGGCGGAATGGCACCTCCTTGCCTTCAAATTGTCCTCAATAAACAAATTGGGCCTGAACAATGGAACATCTGGAAACTTGCTACAAATACTGAAAACTTGGAACTTGGACTGGATATTTCACAGGGACCATAGTCATAACTATTCCTTCTATTATAATCATTCATATTTTATACAAGCTTGCATCCCCCTTCCTTTTGTTATTGCCATAGGAAACATATAATTTAATAAGACTTTACGTTCTGTGACTTGTATAGATTGCAAATTATATACTTGTCTTAATCCCTCTATTTCTCTAAAAAAACGAATCCCTTTTGATGCTTCGATCTCGACGTAGTCTGTGGTTGCCAGCATATCTCCAACGACCCTGGAAAGAGGATCCCATAGCAAGATTTACCTCCCAGTTACTCAATAAATTACTCTGATGATCTAAGTGATTAATTAGATGCTTGATTCTTGGGATTTTGGGGCTAATAGTCATTTGTACCACTGCCGCTGTCACAGACACTGCTTTACAAACTTCAATTCAAACACAAAACTTTATTCAAAATTGGACTAAAGATGCTCATACTATATGGGTCACTCAGGTTCAGAAACATGAAAAAGTTCAAGATAAAATCCAGGAATTAAAAAACAGCCATCCAATGGGTTGGAGATCAATTAATAGAAAAACAAGTATTATTAAATTGTGATTGGAATTCTACTCAATTTTGTTATCACTCCTCTTCGGTTCAACCATAGTGCTTACAATTGGGGGAAAAAAATCAAGTTTCATTTGCAAGATATGCATAATAATGCTTCCTTAAATGTACAAGTGTTGCAAAAGGAAATCCTTGAAACCTTCTCTAAGAGTCTACCCTCTTCCAACAATTTGGAAACCTTAGCTGAACAGCTAGCTGATCAATTATCTGGGCAGACCCTCAAAGATGGTTTCAAGGCATTACACATAATATTGGATCTGGAACTATAATGCTGATAATTATCCTGGTGATTATAATTGTAACATACCGATGCCTTTCAACTAAAATTGTTCAAACTAAACAAACTCACTTGCTCAGGGCCTTTTTTACAAAAGTATCTACAGTCATCCCCAATTATGAAAAAGTAAAAAAAGGGGGAACTGTCAGGGGACATTCAACTTTAAAGGATCCAACATGATATTTTCTTCTTTTGTGTGCCAATTCTCAAGGACTCAATTCTTTATCAGTTGCTGGAAAACAGGAACGAGCAGAGCTGCATGCAGTTCTCAGGACTGAGGTCATGAGAAAGAGCATCTGCTTGGATTCCCTTCAGTGACCTTTTACTTGAAGGTAATCTATTGTTATGCCTCCCTTCCTCAGGATGTGGAATGCTTTCTGGCCCTTTCAAGATTGTTATTTGCTTCTCTTTGTTTTTCCTCAATGATTTTACTGCCTAAAGCTGCATTGTATACAGATTTATAAACATTAGTTTTTGCAAATAAAGCATCCTTGTTTAACTCGAGACTTGGGTCCCCTGCTTCCTTCTTCTCGACTCCATTCCTCAGGTCCCGGTCGACAAAGACCATGACAGCTCTGTCTTCAATTTCCACAAATAAGAGTAACTCTTCTTTAATCATACATACAACAGTTATTTCTATCCAATGGAGAACAGGATCCTATTCCTATGCATTGTTCCTAGCACACCATCAGTCCCTGGTAACTCTCCCTCTCCTCCTATGAAAAGCCCAGGCCTTTTAACATCTTGCCTACTCTGTTCAAGGTCAGTTGGTAGAACATTGTTTTATAACAGGCTGGACTACGTACAGAAGGGCTTCCTGATCCTACTGACCATGATGAGTCATGTCCTAGTTTTACATTATTTTCTCCCCTCCCTGTTGCTAATTCACATACACTATTGAATTTTGTAATTCAGCCTGTGTATTTTTCCAGGGAACATGGATGTGAATGAATTGTATTAATGAAGTCGGTCCCTTCAGCTCATTGACTCCTTCCCAGAGACCATCGTGAAATGCATGTAGTAAATGCATTTGATCAATGTATTACCATGGCCAAGCTCTTAGAGCTCACCACACAACACAATAAACTGAAAGACTACTTGTTGGGCAAGGAATAGTGACTTTATTCAGAAAGCCAGGAGACCAAAAAGATGGCAGACTACTGTCCCAAAGAATCATATTTGCTGAGGTAGAATTCAGGTTTCTTTTACACGAAAGATCTCTATAGCTTCTCTTCAAATATGGACTTACTGCAGTTGCTGAGTACCTGAACTAAAGTCATCAGAGAATACATATAGTGAAAAAGGTAAAGGATTTGCCACAACCACTGAGTCTGGAAAGTATGGTCCCACTATGTTCCTATCTTGTGACTTTTGGGTAAGATCCTTGCCACACACATTACATTGCTGTGTGTTTTCTCCAGGATAAATAGTCTGATACTACTGGTGACATGAGAAGATAGGGTTATTTTATTTTAACATTTGTGAAATTGGTGAGGAATCTTTCTAGAATGAATTCATGTTCTAGACACCTAATAAATACATATATACCTGGCTTCCATCCAGTATGAATTTTCTCATGAAGCCTAAGATGTTACCACACTCATGATATTTCTATGGTTTCTCAGTAGGATGAATTCTCTGAGAAACAGTAGGGTGTGAATTTTGAACTTTGAAATTTGAAGACTTCTACCAATACCACATTCACATGAGTTTCCCTCATGTATGGATTCTCTGATGTTTATTGAGTGCTGAGACCTGAATAAAGGATTTTCCACACTCAAAACATTTGAAAGGTTTCTCTATATGTGTTTCCTGATGTTTTTTAAGGTTCGAATTTTGACTGAAGAACTTGCCACATTCATTACATCTGAAAGGGCTTTCTCCAGTATGAATTCTCCAGTGAATTTGAAGATGTGATTTTTGAGCAAAGACTTTTCCACACTCATCACATTTGTAAGGTTTCTCTCCAGTATGAATTGTTGATGACTTAAAAGGGTTGACTTTAGACGAAAGGTCTTGCCACACTCATCACATTTATAAGGTTTCTCTCCAGTATGAACTGTCTGATGACTTAAAAGGCCTGACTTTAGACGAAAGGTCTTGCCACACTCATCACATTTGTAAGGTTTCTCTCCAGTATGAACTGTCTGATGCCTTAAAAGGGTTGACTTTAGACGAAAGGCCTTGCCACACTCATCACATTTGTAAGGGTTCTCTCCAGTATGAACTGTCTGATGATTTAAAAGGCTTGACTTTTCACGAAAGGTCTTGCCACACTTATCACATTTGTAAGGTTTTTCATCAGTATGAACTGTCTGATGCCTTAAAAGGGTTGCCTTTAGACAAAAGGACTTGCCACACTGATTACATTCGTAAGGTTTCTCTCCAGTATGAATCGTCCGATGTCGAGCAAGCCTTGCATTTCGGCCAAAGACTTTGTCACATGTATCACATTTAAATAATTTCTTTCCTGTATGAGTTTTCTTATGTCTCCTGAGGTATGAGCTGTCAGTAAAGGCCTTTCCACACTCATCACAAGATTTCTCTCCAGTATGAACTGTCTGATGCCTTAAAAGGGTTGAATTTCGGCTGAAGAATTTGTCACATACACCATATTTAAATAATTTCTTTCCTGTATGACTTTTCTTATGTTTCCTGAGGTTTGAGCTGTGAGCAAAGGCCTTGCCACACTCATCACATTTGTAAGGTTTCTCTCCAGTATGAACTCTCTGATGACCAGCAAGGTTTGAATTCCGGCTGAAGACTTTGTCACATATATCACATTTAAATAATTTCTTTCCTGTATGATATTTCTTATGTCTCCTGAGGTATGAGTGGTGAGCAAAGGCCTTGTCACACTCATCACATTTGTAAGGCTTCTCTCTAGTATGAACTATTTGATGACTTATAAGATTTGACTTTACATGAAAGGCCTTGCCACACTCATCACATTTGTAAGGTTTCTCTCCAGTATGAACCCTCTGATGACTTAAAAGGCGTGATTTAGACGAAAGGCCTTGCCACACTCATCACATTTGTAAGGCTTCTCTCCAGTACGAACTGTCTGATGACTTAAAAGGCTTGACTTTACACAAAAGGCCTTGTCACACTCATCACATTTGTAAGGTTTCTCTCCAGTGTGAACTATCTGATGACTTAAAAGGGTTGACTTTACACAAAAGGCCATGCCACACTCATCACATCTGTAAGGTTTTTCCCCAGTATGAAATGTCTGATGTCTTAAAAAGGTTGACTTTACATGAAAGGTCATGCCACACTCATCACATTTGTAAGGTTTCCAGTATGAACTGTCTGATGACTAAAAAGGCTTGACTTTACACAAAAGGCCTTGCCACACTCATCACATTTGTAAGGTTTCTTTCCAGTATGAACTGTCTGATGACTTAAAAGGCTTGACTTTAGACGAAAGGCCTTGCCACACTCACTACATTTGTAAGGTTTCTCTCCAGTATGAACTGTCTGATGACTTAAAAGGCTTGACTTTAGACGAAAGGCCTTGTCACACTCAACACATTTGTAACGTTTCTCTCCAGTGTGAACTGTCTGGTGACTTAAAAGGGTTGACTTTACACAAAAGGCCTTGCCACATTCATCACATTTGTAAGGTTTCTCTCCAGTATGAACTGTCTGATGGCTAAAAAGGGTTAACTTTACACGAAAGGCCATGCCACACTGATCACATTTGTAAGGTTTCTCTCCAGTATGAACTGTCCGATGATTTAAAAGGCTTGACTTTACACGAAAGGCCATGGCACACTCATCACATTTGTAAGGTTTCTCTCCAGTATGAACTGTCCGATGAATTGAAAGGGTTGACTTTACACGAAAGGCCTTGCCACACTCATCACATTTGTAAGGTTTCTCTCCAGTATGAACTGTCTGATGACTTAAAAGGCTTGACTTTACACGAAAGGCCTTGCCACACTCATCACATTTGTAAGGCTTCTCTCCAGTATGAACTGTCTGATGCCTTAAAAGGCTTGACTTTAGACGAAAGGCCTTGCACACTCATCACATTTGCAAGGCTTCTCTCCAGTATGAACTCTCTGATGACTTAAAACGCTTGACTTTAGACGAAAGGCCTTGCCACACTCATCACATTTGTAAGGTTTCTCTCCAGTATGAACTGTCTGATGACTTAAAAGGGTTGACTTTCCACAAAAGGCCTTGCCACACTCATCACATTTGTAAGGCTTCTCTCTAGTATGAACTATTTGATGACGTAAAAGTTTTGACTTTACACGAAAGGCCTTGCCACATTCATCACATTTGTAAGGTTTCTCTCCAGTATGAACTCTCTGATGAATTGAAAGGCTTGACTTTACACGAAAGGCCTTGCCACACTCATCACACTTGTAAGGCTTCTCTCCAGTATGAACTGTCTGATGACTTAAACGGTTTGACTTTAGACGAAAGGCTTTGCCACACTCGTCACATTTGTAAGGCTTCTCTCCAGTATGAACTGTCTGATGACTTAAAAGGCTTGACTTTACACAAAAGGCCTTGCCACACTCATCACATTTGTAAGGTTTCTCTCCAGTATGAACTGTCTGATGAATTAAAAGGGTTGACTTTACGCGAAAGGCCTTGCCACATGCATCACATTTGTAAAGTTTCTCATCAGTATGAACTGTCTGATGAGTATAAAGGATTGACTTTACACGAAAGGCCATGCCACAGTCATCACATTTGTAAGGTTTCTCTCCAGTATGAACCTTCTGATGCCCAGTAAGGTTTGAATTTCGGCTGAAGACTTTGTCACATACATCACATTTAAATAATTTCTTTCCTGTATGAATTTTCTTATGTCTCCTGAGGTGTGAGCTGTGAGTAAAGACCTTGCCATGCTCATCACATTTGTAAGGTTTCTCTCTAGTATGAACTGCCTGATGACTTAAAAGCATTGACTTTACACGAAAGGCCTTGCCACACTCATCACATTTGTAAGGTTTTTCCCTGTGTGCTTTGAGTTCTTTTGTTATTACTGACAGATTGATAAAATCATTTCCATATATATTAGAAACATGGTTTGGACACAAGGAGGAATTCTTTGAAGTGGTAAAAATGAGAAACTGTTGTTGACAGAACTCTTATTAACTTCATTATATTCAGAAATTATTCCGCCAGTTTGAAATATCTGAAGTTTATCCTGAAAGTTAAATCCAAACCTCTTTCCAAAGGGCTTGATGCCTGCATCCTTTCTATCATGCGAATCTCTTCCATCAGGCACATTTCCATTAAGGCTTATAGGTGTGCCTTTGTAATTTCTTTTGTCATCTCTCTCCTGACACTCAAAGTCATAGATATTTTCCTGACTTTCCCAAAGATGAAAATGTTTGATTTCACAGCTGTCAGGGCTTCCAAGCATCATTGGTTCGAACGTTTCTAGTTTATCACTGTTCACTTTGGGTGGTAAATGCTTCATCACATGTGTAGGAGAGATATCTACAAGATAAAAAGAATCATAGGTATCCTGCTCACAATAACTCAAAAATAAATGTTTCATGTTGAATATATATTACACCAAAAGTAATACTTACATCAAATTTTGAAACACCACAATGATCACCTTAAGTGTTTGAGTGAGTGAGTGAGTGAGTGATTGAAGTCGCTCAGTTGTGTCTGACTTTTTGCGACCCCATGGACTGTAGCCCACCAGGCTCCTCCCCCATGGGATTCTCCAAGCAAGTGTACTGGAGTGGGCTGCCATTTCCTTCTCCAGGGGATCTTCCTGACTCAGGGATCGAATCCTGGTCTCCTGCATTCCAGGCAGACGCTTTAACCTCTGAGCCACCAGGGAAGCCCTACCTTGAGTGTTTAGAAACACTAAAGGAATTCTTAACTTAAGAAAGCATAACATAAATTCACCGTTACAGTAGCCTAGTTTTAAAAACCAGATGACAAACACACTCACATTGGACAATCTTATGCCAACCCTCAAAACCAGAGTGTTTTTCTACCAGGACCCTTAGGAATGTCTTGCCGGTAGCCAGCATGAGGAGTCCTGCCCATGGCAAAGGTCATGAGGTTAAGGGGTCCAAGAGGCAAGGCGTCTATCTGGGCATATATCCAGAAAGGATGAAAACGAATTCAAAATGATACATGCACCCCAAGGTTTTTAGCAGCACTATTTATAGCAGCCAAAACACAGCAGCAACCTAGATGTTCACTGACAGACAAAGGGATAAAGAATATGTGGTACATATATACAAGGGAATATTGTGAAGTGAAAGTAGCTCAGCCGTGTCCAACTCTTTAAGACCCCATGACCTGCAGTTGCCAGACTCACCTGCCCATGTAATTCTCCAGGCAAGAACACTGGAGTGGGTTGCCACCTCCACAGCATAAAACACAATGAAGTAATGCCTTTTGCAGCAACATGGACAGACTTAGGGATTATTCTAAGTGAATTCAGACAGAGAAACACAGATATCATAGGATATTATATGTTGAACTGAAATAAATGATACAAATGAACTTATTCACAAAATAAACTCCCCAGCATAAAAAACAAACTTATGGTGACCAAAGGGGATAGTACAGGATGGTGATAGGGGCAGGAAAGGGAGAGATAAATTAGGAGTCTGAATATTTACAAACTAATGTATATACAAAATAGATAAACAACAAGAACCTATCATATAGCTCAGGGAACTATATTGAGTATCTTGTAAACTGCTGTATACCTGAAATACAACATTGTAAACTAAGTATACTTAAAAAGTGGAGAAGGAAATGGCAACCCACTCCAGTATTCTTGCCTGGAGAATCCCAGGGACAGAGGAGCCTGGTGGGCTGCCGTCTGTGGGGTCACACAGAGTCAGACACGACTGACGTGACTTAGCACCAGCACCAGTAGCATACCTAAAAAGAATGGTTAAAGCAGAATCAAAAACACCTCTTACAGAGATGTTCAAAAGATGTTTCACAAGGGTATAAAAACTACTAAATGGGGGAAGCAGTCTATGAAATAAGACATGCAGACAAACTTGAACACCCACCAGCAAAAGAATTTACTTGGAACACTATCTTACACTACAGACAAAAACGAACTCAAAATGGTTCAAAGCCTAAACCTAAGTCCCAAATGTATAAAACTCTTAGAAGTAAATGTGCAGGAAATGTTTCTGGAAATTGGACCCACAAATGATTTACCAGATATAAGACCAAAAGCACAGGCCACAAAATAAAACCAGATATTAATAAATTGAACTATATCAAAATTATAAATGACTCTGCATTAAAGTGCAGTGAGTTGAAAAGACAATCAACAGTAAAAGAGAAAATATGTGGAAATCATACATCTGATAGTAAGTTGAGTACAAAGAATATATAACGAATTTTAAGAGGGACTGATCACCAGTTCCACCATAGGGCCCATTCCTCAATCAACCATCCAACGCGTTGCAAATACAAAACAGAAAAACTAAGAGTAACACAGAAATTTGAACTCAATGATAAAATAAAAAAATACCTACAATGCACAGAACAACAATACAACCAATCCGTTCTGTTCCATTCAGTCACTCAGTCGTGTCTGACTCTTTGCGACCCCATGAATCGCAGCACACCAGGCTTCCCTGTCCAACACCAACTCACGGAGTCCACTCAGACTCACGTCCACTGAGTCTGTGATGCCATCCAGCCATCTCATCATCGGTCGTCCCCTTCTCCTTCTGCCCCCAATCCCTCCCAGCATCAGGGTCTTTTCCAATGAGTCAACTCTTCGCATGAGCTGGCCAAAGTACTGGAGCTTCAGTTTTAGCATCATTCCTTCCAAAGAAATTCCAGGGTTGATCTCCTTCAGAATGGACTGGTTGGATCTCCTTGCAGTCCAAGGGATTCACAAGAGTCTTCTCCAACACCACAGTTCAAAAGCATTAATTCTTTGGTGCTCAGCCTTTTTCACAGTCAAACTCTCACATCCATACATGACCACAGGAAAAACCAAAGCCTTGACTAGACGGAAGTTAGTAAGCAAAGTAATGTCTCTGCTTTTGAATATACTATCTAGGTTGGTCATAATTTTTCTTCCAAGGCGTAAGCGTCTTTTAATTTCCTAGCTGCAGTCATCATTTGCACTGATTTTGGAGCTCCCCAAAATAAAGTCTGACCCTGATTCTACTGTTTCCCCATCTATTTCCACCCATCCATCTTGGGTTGCCCCACAGGCATGGCTTCATTTCATTGAGTTAGACAAGGGTGTGGTCCTAGTATGATTAGATTGACTAGTTTTCTGTGAGTATGGTTTGTGTCTGCCCTCTGATTCCCTCTTGCAACACCTACCATCTTACTTGGGTTTCTCTTACCTTGGGCGTGGAGTATCTATTCACGACTGCTCCAGCAAAGCACAGCCACTGCACCTTACCTTGGATGAGGGGTATCTCCTTACTGCCACAGTTCCTGACCTTCAACGTAGGATAGCTCCTCTAGGCCCTCCTGTGCCTGCCCAGCCACCACTCCTCGGGTCGCTCCTCCCGCCGCCGGCCCTGGCCTCGGGCGTGGGTGGCTCCTTTCAGCTGCCGCTCCTGGCCTCGGGGGCCAGGTGGCTTCTCCCGGCCACCCCAGACCTCAGACGTGGGGTGTCTCTTCCCTGCCGCCACCGGCCTCGGACGTGGAGTAGCTCCTCCCGGCCGCC
Organism: Aepyceros melampus; assembly: GCA_006408695.1. Lineage (NCBI taxonomy): Eukaryota > Metazoa > Chordata > Mammalia > Artiodactyla > Bovidae > Aepyceros > Aepyceros melampus. The sequence continues at coordinate 20,825 of SJXQ01008729.1, forward strand.
TCCCTGACCTCAGAAGCGGGGTGTCTCCTCCCAGCCACCACTGACCTCGGACGTGGGGTGTCTCCTCCAGGCTGCCATCCCTGACCTCAGATGCGGGGTAGCTCCTCCCAGCCGCCACTGACCTCAGACGCCCGGTAGCTCCTCTCGGCTGTTCCTGCGCCGTCGCAACCTGGCACTCTAGGCCGCTGCCCCTGACCTCAGACGTCGGGTAGCTCTCGCCTGCGCTCAAGTGCGGCGGCCGCCTCCGCCGCCTGCGCTCACTTACACAGATATCACTTACACAGATGATTATTTCAGTGTGTCATCAAATAAATGTGATAATTTCACTTCCTTTTTACTTTGAATTTTATAGAAAAGAAGAATTTGAGAGTGTTTGTTATACTATAGCCTCCTTGCTATTGTACTTAGTTGTGTAAAACTCCTTTGGTTTGTTAATATGCCAAACACTAATGCATTTTATACAGAAAAGCACAGCACCAGTTATGTTACTGAAAACTATTAAAAAACAAAGAAGACAGCAGTTATCATTACTCAAGAATTCTTGGCCAAATAACTTTGAAAGTATCTGTCAAATGCCACTAATTAAACTGTAACATTTTCATTGAAGATTTATATATCTTAATCTCATTCATTTTAGATGATATAAATAGACAAATGCAATTTATATTAATCATTCGTTTCACAAATATTTTCATATAATACAAAAATATCTACCTTTTAAGCTCAGAGTCAGTTTAATTACTTATTTTGAAATATTTTATGTTCACTAAAACATAGTTAAAGCAAAAATCTCCTTGCCTCTCCTTGCCAGTAATATCCATGTAACAAATAACTTTTTTTTTTTTAAATATCAGCTACAGAGGAATATGTTCATTATTCAAGTAGCAACTTTATAGTTTAAAATCCACTAAAGCTAAAACACACAGTTCATTAATTCAGCCAAGACAGTTTCCTAGAAGCTGAAAACACAAATGCAAAAAAAATCATAGTTGGCTCATGCAAGATCAGATTTTATAGTATAGTAGAAAACAGAGAAATACAAATTAAGATCTTCTAAATAAAATGTTTTATTCTTTGTCATGACAAAAGCTACCACTAAAATCATATTGGTACATAACACAGTTATGAACAGATAATGCAGCCCTGGATAATTTTTTTAAAAGTTAGAATAAGACACATTTTTATTATAGAGAGTAAAATAATTAAGTTTTTTGTGTTAACACACATGTGCATATGAACCAGGCTTCCCTGGTGTCTCAGATGGTAAAGAATCTGCCACAATGCAGGAGATCCAGCTTCAATCCCTGGGTTGGGAAGATACGAAATGAATCGAAGAAAAGTGATAGTTTAAATAATATAAAAGTGAAGTTGGTCAGTCGTGTCCAACTCTTTGCGACACCATGGACTATATCCTACCAGGCTCCTCTGTCAATGGGATTTTCCAGGCAATAGTACTGGAGTGGATTGCCATTTCCTTCTCCAGGGGATCTTCCCAAACTAGGGATTGAACCTTGGTCTCTCGCATTGTAGACAGACACTTTACTGTCTGAGCCACCAGAGAAGTCCTTAAATAATATATGTATATGTAAATCAATGTTTTTAGAAATATCATAAGTATTCAATTTTATATTTTTGATACATCAAATGACTAATTCCTAATTGTCAATTCAATTTACTCATTCATTCTTGCAAAGCTAAGATTATGTCCAAACTTTGTTCGACAGTGTACCTTTTGAAGAAATCAACATGTGAAATCAAATGGAAACTTTATAATTGGGGTTACACAAATACTTTTGTAAAGGGAGACAGGAGTGGATATTGAAAGTGGAAAGAAATAAAAGACAGGTTTTTATATCGATCTGATCATAATGAATTATTTGTGTCATTCTGGGAGTTGGAAATTTATCCTGAAGATGCTAAGAAGGAATTGAGAAATTTATTAAGAGATTGACATGATAAAATTCTTATTTTAGAAATATGGTTATCAGCCATACAGAGAATAGAGAAGATGAAGGAGAATGAACATTGGGAAACATTCTTTTTCCATGTAGATGATTTTAGGAAATGGAGACAAAACATTCAAAACCAGTAAGAGGAAAAGAGGGAGAAATGTGTAATAACACTAGTACAGGAAAATCTAAATTCTGTCCCTTTTATTTTCAGAAATTATAGCTACTGTTCTATCAGATTGTAAATATGGCTATTCATTGGTTTTAATTGCCGGGCATATAATTAGATTCCATATATCATATCTAAGATGCTATAACTTATACTAAATCATGATACTGCAATGTTATTTATGAAAAATAAATAAATTATTAGCTTAATTATTAGATAAGGCTGTTACCATTGATTATAGGATGACTTTATTTCATAGTTAAAATGAGAAAAAAGTGCATCTTAAAATTGAAAATGTTTATTACTTCATAATCTGAGTTCAGATTTTTAAATTTTTTTTTTATTTTATAAAACTCATTTGAAAGAACACATATATCAATATTTGGAATTAATAAAAGATGTTACTAGTTTGGGGGCAGATCCATGGAATTTCGGATATCAAAATGTTCAGGGTAAGCCTTCCATAAATAAAAGAGCTAGAGTAGAATCCCTCTGCTTGCTCCACATCATGGAGAAGCAGGGGTGGTTCTGCCAATTACTACTACCTCTATTGTCAAAAGAAATTAAATCCTTAAGTTCTTCCACTTCTCATTTAAAACTTCTTGTCCTCTTATCTTTCCACTAATTTTGCCCAATCATTTTCACCTTTGAGGTCACATACTTGTGTTTATGGACATTGGTTTGTTACACAGAGACATTCATACAACCATCTCTCAAAAGTGAAAGTGAAATTTCCTCAGTTGTGTCTGTCTCCTTGTGACCCAATGAACTACACAGTGCAAAGAATTATCTAGGCCAGAATACTGGAGTAGATAGCTTTTCCCTTCTCCAGATCTTCCCATCCCAGCGGTCAAACCCAGATCTCCCACAAAATGCCTGTTGAAAAAATAAAGAATTATGATTCCTAAAGTTTTCCATTAACTAATGAAGCACATTTAAATTTAGTAAACTTTCAGATTCAGAAGTCTCAAATTTTTCAGGATATCTATGTAAATTTGTGTCTTAGCCATTTGAAATTCTTTGTGGAATACAGTAAAAGTAAAAAGAAATGAAAAGAGCATCTAAAATATAAACTTCAAATTTTAATAGCTACTCTCACCTTCCTCATCCTCTTTCGAATATCATAAGATGGCAATAAGCAAATACTAGAATTTTCAATAGGATGCAGATACTTGGAACAAATGATGAGATAATTGGCAAGTGACTTTTGGGGAAACTATTTATAGTTGCCATAAAATTCTCAAACTTTTTATTATAGTGATTTGGAAAAATAAGGTATTTAGTAGCATTAGCAATAAAATTTCTGTGAATTAATATATTGATTACTTCCAGTAATATAATTACTTCCATTATATCTCTTTTAGCTTTAATGCAATAGACATTTACAAAATTATATTTCTTTTTTTTACTTCAACTATAATTTTATTTTTTAATTTAATTTTTAAATGGCAAAACCAATACAGTATTGTAAAGTAAAAAAATACAAAAATACAAAATTATAGCTTTCAAATGAGCTATTCAAGGTCTTCAAATCATTTTCACGTTCATAATGATGCCTTTAAAGTTTCTTTCTCTGCTTAGACTATACACTTTCTCCTGGACCACAATTTCCTGCCATTTATCCATTATTTACAGTTATCTGTTTAGATTCATCTGTAACTATAGGAATTTTGAGAGTGGAAAACATCATTGATTTCATTCTTGCATTTGTGTGAAGACATAACAGTTTTCTTATTAATTTATTTTCATAGTATCTCATTTCAAACTGGATCCCACAATATATTTTACTTTTACTTTGAGCAGCAAAATAGACCACTGATGAAAAAGGATTCATCCAATTACTACGAGCAAAGAAGCTTTAACTTCCTTTAGATATCCGCTAGCAAGATATAAAATGACACTTCCCGGACACATCAGTAGCACAATAGGGCTCTTATTGATTTTCATATCATGTTCTTCAGTGTGAGATGGCTCTCTTGAGGCCTTCACTTCCCAGCAGGAAAAAATTGCCTTTTCTACGTTTGAATTCTCAGGTCTATTAATGCATCCCTAGCTGGAGACAGTGTCATTTTAGTTCTATTTCTTTGTAGTTGATGTGTCTACACCTTGCTATTGTAGTGCCCTAATGGATCCTAGGGTTGTAGGTCAAAGTATGAAAACAAAAAATGAAACTGCTTAGCCTGTGAATCAATAAAAAAGACTCTTAACACTTTTTCTAAGTATAAAATGTTCAACCAATGAAGTGTGATAAGTGCATTCAACCTTGTATCTATACTAAACTATAAATTGAGTATTTCTGGCTCTCATTATTTGTATACTCAAAATTAAGATATATGGCAACTATTATTAATGTACAATTTCTATATCAAGAAACCAAATCAAAGTTCATTTGTTATGTTGACTAAAAGGCTGTATTATAATTTTTCCAAAAGTTACCTCTGAATGACATTGGATGACCTTCTATAGTCATCTGCCCTAAATGATTTAATTTAAAATTCTGTGGAATAAAAGCACCAATGGGAATGATCTTCATCTTTTAAATTAGCCTCCCTAAAATCATTTATTTGACACTAAAAAATGACTTTTAACAATCTTTATATAATAAAAAGTAAATTACTGCTTGAGACTAATTGAGATAAAATATACGAATAAAAATAGCAGTATAGTAATTCCAATTAAGAATAAAATATTTTTATATATTCTCTTCAAATTTATTTCTGATATTTGAGCCTTTTACAGATTTTTATATATTTATTATCTAGTAATTTATTTTATTATATAACAACTAACTTCTGTTTGATGATTTACTGTATAACCACTCTATCCCTTGAAATGACCCACAAATTGTCACCACAAACTATGTCAAAACTTTCTGGAAAATCTATTTTTTAGCCAATTCAAGTTCCATGGTAATCTTTTTTCCTGGAACAGTTTTTAAAAATACAAATTCAACAAATTTTGTATCTGTTTTTTCCATTTAACTCTTTTCATTTCTAGCCTATTTTTAAACTAAACTTAATTATTTGCCTTAGTCAAAATGATATATACATTTCCTCAGTAGTGTGGAATAAATTTCATTTTCATGATTTTATAAATAATTTGTCTATGGCTCTTTAGAGTAATAATCATATGATTCATATTACCTTTTAATTACCTATATCTTCATTGACTCTCATAACAAACTTCCTCAAAGGAGTGATAATAAATATTTTGAAGTTTTTTTTTTAATTGTGTCAGTGGGTGAAACAATAATTTACTATCACACTGGCCACTCAAAACATTTGAAATATTATAGATGATTTTATAAACTGACATTCCCAAGCAATGGCTGTTTTGAAAAGGATAATCTTTTATCAATTGTTAATTATTATTCGATTTTCAGACCATCTTTAATTGTGGCATTGTAAAACTTGGAAAGATATATATATATACACACACACATGTATAGGTGTTAGAGAAAATATTTAAAATATGGTATAATATGTTATGCATTCTTAACCTGGCAGGCTTCAGTCCGTGGGGTCACACCGAGTTAGACACGACTGAAGCAACTTAGCAAACATGCACATGCATTCTTAAAAATAAAATCTACAGGTTCTAGTAAAAATATATAAATGCTATTACTATTAATGTTTCAGGCAAAATATGAAGGAAAAAATTTGTCCCTCAAATATTTAACAGTAAAAAAAAAAAAATAGCAAGGATAAAATTTTGAGCAAGGACTCTCAAGATCTTTAAAAAAGTAGAGTAACTACAGAAAAGAATGTAATGGCAGTAAAACTGTTGTATCGAACTATTGATAGTGTCAAATGCCCCAAATCAGTTTATCCAAACCTTGACCAGTTGGGCAAAATCCACAGAGCAATGAATGCTGTTCATTTCTGTGCTCTGTCATGCAAAACATAAATTTCAGAGTGCTCTGCAGTATGTTTCTCTAAATGACCCTAACACACAAAGAATAAACAATGCTGATGACATACATAAAAGGAAGTAAAGAATTCAGAAACTGTGATGGTATTTAATAATCTTGTTTCATGCAAAAAAGTGAAATGTGAGATTTGGGGAAAGTTCAAATAGAATATCTAATTGAAATACAGCTACATCCCTCTCTTTATGGAAAATCACGACATTGTGAGAATATTATTTTTTGTGGCAATTTATCAGGAAAGTTTTAATCAAAAATGTTAATCACAAATTTGGAATTTTTCAAAGTTTGCAAGATCCTATTTAATAGAAAGCAATAATAATTATAAAATGATATCTCTATTTTGCTTTTATCAGTCATGGGTAATCATTTTCACCAATTTTATTGAAGCATGATTGACAAATATAAATTGTACATATTTAAGGTGTACAGCTTGATGTTTGGATGTACATACACATTGTGTAACAATGAATACACAATCAAGCTAATTAACAGATCCATCCCCTCCTACAGTTATTGCTTTCTTTTCATTTCCCTTTCTCTCTCTCTCTCTCTTTTTTTTCTGATAAGAACCCTTGAATTCTATTTTCTTGTAAAATTAAAGTTCAGATGTCCCTCAATATCCTCAAAGAACTAGTTTCAAGATCCCTTTGGATCGCACAGAGTTGGACACAACTGAAGCGACTTAGCAGCAGCAGCAGCATGGATACCAAAATTCTGGGATGTTTAAGTCTCTTACACAAAACGGTGTAATATAGTTGACTCTCATATTATACTGTTCTACAAGTCATGGGTAATCATTTTCACCAATTTTATTGAAGCATGATTGACAAATATAAATTGTACATATTTAAGGTGTACAGCTTGATGTTTGGATGTACATACACATTGTGTAACAATGAATACACAATCAAGCTAATTAACAGATCCATCCCCTCCTACAGTTATTGCTTTCTTTTCATTTCCCTTTCTCTCTCTCTCTCTCTTTTTTTTTCTGATAAGAACCCTTGAATTCTATTTTCTTGTAAAATTAAAGTTCAGATGTCCCTCAATATCCTCAAAGAACTAGTTTCAAGATCCCTTTGGATCGCACAGAGTTGGACACAACTGAAGCGACTTAGCAGCAGCAGCAGCATGGATACCAAAATTCTGGGATGTTTAAGTCTCTTACACAAAACGGTGTAATATAGTTGACTCTTCATATTATACTGTTCTACATCTGCAGATTCAATCAACTGATGCTGAATCTGAGGATATCAAGGGCCAACTATACACAACAGAGTACTGTTAAATATGGTCACATTGTTGTTCATTAGATCCCCAGAATTTATTAACTTTGTAAAACTGAAACTCTTGACTAACATCTTCTCATCCCCCCCCCCACTCCTAGTCCCTGAAAATCATATTTTCTGCATCTATGAGTTTGATTATTTTAGATTTCACATACAAATGAGATCATGGGTATTTATCTTTCTCTGTTTAGCTTATTTCACTTGGCATAATGTTCTCTAATTTAATCTATGTTGAAAGTGGCAGGATTTCTATCTTTTTAAGGTTGTGTAATAGTCCACATTTTCTTTGTTCATTTATCAGATAATGAATATTAAAGTCATTCCCATATTCGGGCTACTGTGAATAAAGCTGTAATGAATATGAGAATGCAAATATGTCTGATATGTACTCATTTAATTTCCTTTAGCCATATACCCAGAAGTGGGATTGCTGGATCGTATGGTAGCTTTAAACTTTGGGGGAACCTCCATACTGTTTATCATAATGACTGTACCAATTTACCTTCCTACCAATAGTGTTCAAATATTCTAATATCTCCAAATCTTTGCCAGCAGTTCTTTTGTCTCTTGAATAATAGTCATTCTATTAATAGCAGTTGTGAGGTGATATTGCATTGTGGTTTTTATTTTCTTTGACTTGATAGCTCTTTATGGTATATATTAAAATAGACTACCAGAGAGACAAATCTCAGGGGAAAGACCTAAACCCACAACTGAATACCACAGTTAGAAAACAAATCATTCTAAATTTATCCATGTTTTTCTTACTAAAAATAAACTAAAAACTTTCAAGTCTTCTTGAGTTTCAAGTTAAATAGGTAAGTCAGAGTGTTTTAGAATGGTAAAGAATCTGCACAAATGCAGGAGACCAGTGTTTGATTCCTGGGTCCTGAAGATCCCCTGGAGAAGTAAATGGCAACTCACTCCATATTCTTCCCTGGAGAATTTCATGGACAGAGGAGCCTGGCAGACAATAGTTCATAGTGTCATAAAGAGTCAGACACAACTGAGCGACTAACACACAGAGAGAGCAAAATAAACTACTCATGTCTTCATAACTGGAGAAAGCTTTGCAACTTGGAGCAAAGTGCCTACAGAAGTTCAGCTCTTCTCCCACAGAAAGTATCATCATTCTTGATTATTCCTTGTCAAAGATATGATTCCAAGATCCTTGAATATTCATTCCTGGATCATAAAATTGGTAAGAGGCTTACAGCTTTCATAAAAAAATTTATGTACATTTTTTTCTTTGATTTGTATTTACCCTTAAAGAATGATCTATATGGGATTAATTCATAAGAATTAACCAACAGAAAATACCATGACAACAAGCAATTTGCAAGCTGTCAGTTCTGTTATTTTATCTATAATTTTGCTTCTTATACTGTTTATGCATCTTATACTTCTGGCTACTTTTAATAATAAATGAAACTGTTAGAATAACTGTTATTAAAAATAAGACAAAGAGAGCATGTAGAGATATTGGATCACTTATGCACTGTTGATGGGAATGTAATTTGGTGCAGCCACTATGGAAAATAGTATGTAGCTCCTTCATAATGTTAAAATTAAACTATCAAACAATCCAGCAATTCAATTCTTGGATATTTATCCAGAAGAAGAAATCAGGATCTCAAAGAGTTATATGCATGCCTATGTTCAGTGAAGCATTATTCATATTAGCCAAGACATGGAAATAACTTAAACGTTCATCTTTGGATGAAGAAAATGCAGTATATCCATGTGCTATGCTGTGCTTAGTGACACAGTTGCATCCTCTTTACGATCCCATGGACTATATAGCCTATCAGGCACCTCTGTCCATGGATTCTCCAGGCAAGAAGACTGGAGTGGCTTTCCATGTCCTCCTCCAGGGGATCTTCCCAACCCAGGGATCAAACAGGGATATCCTGCATTGCAGGTGGATTATTTACCAGCTGAGCTACCAGAAAGCCCAGTATATCTGTACATACAATCAGATGTTATTCAGCCTTTAAAAAGAGCAACATCCTGACACTTGCAACAACATGGATGAAACTGCACAACATCATGCAGAGTGAAATAAGCCAGTCTCAGAAGGACAAGAATTGTGTGATTTCATTTATATATGGAATGTAAAACAGTGAAATTCAGATGCAGAGTAGAATGATGCTGTCAAGGCCAAGGGGAAGGGGAAATATGGAACTATTCAACGGGTATAAAGTTTTGGTTATGCAAGATGACATTCTAGACATACACTATACAACATAGTGTCTATAACTGACAACATGATATTGTGCACTTAAAAATTTGTTAGGCAGATATATGTCATGCTTAGCATTCTCACCTCACATAAAAATAATGGATACAAAGAAAATTTTGGAGGTGATGGATGTGTTTATTACCTTGATTGCAGTGAGGCTTTCACTGGTGTATGCATATATTCAAACTAATTAAACCACATACATTAAACATGCACTTTCTGGTATATTAATCATACCTCCACTAAGCTATTTTTAAAGGGGAAAATTACATAAACCTGCATTTTTCACAGTCTTGTTAAAGAACACTATACAAGATTATGTGTTCTCTATAAAATTTTTATTTCTCAAGACCTTTAAAAAGTGAAAGTTGTGCTTTTATAGAAGACTATCAAAACAACATGTTTCAGGATTATTAACACTTGCATGCCACTATTAAAATACGCTGGCTTTGTACATGGCTCAGTGGTAAAGAAATCACTTACCGATGCAGGAGACATAGGAGACCCATGTTTGATGCTTGTGTTGGGAAGATCCTCTGGAGGAGGAAATGACAACTCACTTCAGTGTTTTTGCCTGTAGAACCCAAAAGTCAGAGAAGCCTGGTGAGATACAGTTCATGGGATCACAAAAAGTTGGATATGATTGAGCATACAGGCATGCAAATTATAATATGCCACATTTTGTCTGCAGTCATACATCTATGTTTACTGTTATGTTTCCTTGTTATTCGTTTAAATAAATTTGAATCTTCATTTCAGTCTTTTATTTCTAATTTGTCACTAAAATCTGCACCTTGTTTGTTATACTTGTTGGAAATAATGATCACTTGTGAATACATATTGTTTGAGCATACGCATGCATAAATTATTAAAGTATATGCTCTAGTTAAGATCACCTAGTGAGGAAGCTTGTTTCTATTGTTATTAACATTTGAAAAGTTCACTAAAATATAACTTTATACTGAATTCAATAACACTGATACTATCATTCAAAAAAAGATTAACACCTTCCAGCATCATCTATAAATAAGAAAATAATATATACAATAAAGAAAACATATTAGCCAATCATAGCATGACTAAGTCTTTTTAATAATCTTATAAAAGTGGTACAGGAAGCTTCCTTGGTGGTTCAGTGGCAAAAAATCTGTCTGCCCATGCAGGAGACACTGGTTCAATCCCTGAATCCGGGAAGATCCCACACGCCATGGAGCAACTAAGCCTGTGCATGACAGCTATTGAGCCTGTGCTCTAGAGTCTGATGAGAGCCACAATTACTTAAGCCCATGTGCCTCAGAGCCCATGTTCAGCAACAAGAGAAGCCACCACAACAGGAAGCTCACACACCACAAGTAGAGAGCAGGCACAACTTGCCACAATTAGAGAAAAGCCTGTGCAGTAACGAAGACCTAGCACAGCCAAAAGTAAATAAATAAGTAAAATTACTTAAAAAGCAAGGTACAAATATTACAAAATAGCTATTTATATAAATTTAACTTGTCAACAAAGAAATTTTCATTAATAAATTTCATATGCTTTCCCTAATTTTAGTTAATTCAAAATATTTACATATTTGTGAATTTAACTAGAAAAGTACAAAGGTATTTATTATATGAATTTAAGCTCATATTTTAATTGTGTATGACATAGTATCAAACTATTTCAGAAAAGATCAAATTTATATACCTTATTTATCAAAAGTCTACTTTTAATGCCTACATTTTACCATTATTCATCAAACTCTATTAATGCTGTGGGATGGGCATACTTATTACTACTCTATAGGCTCAATAAAACAAACTACTCTATAGATTCAATAAAACAAAGGTTATTTTCCTTGCCATTATTAATCCAGGCACATAGGAGCAGTGGCATTCAAATATAAATTTTTTCTAGGCAAGGTTGCACCAGAGAAAAAGGTAGCAAATATCGGAAAGTTGAATGCAGTGTGTGTTTTTTTTTCCAGATTTGATGATTAACTATGCTCAGAGACCATGGTATAATATAATTTTAGCTAGAGACCCAGTAATGTATCACAGAGTTCAGATTTGACCTTATCAAAAGTCTCTCAGTGACTAGTTCAAAATTATGGGAAATTTATCCAAGTTAAAGTTGATATAAACTGTTCAGAGACAAAATATCAAGTGAACCTTTACATTATTTTTCATGCATACACACAGACACAAATAATACAATCATACAACTATATATATATATGTATGTATGTAAGTTAGAATATAACTATATCTTATATCACTATAAGAAAGTAAAGTGAACAACCTGATAATGATAATGAAGACCAAATGTGATAAACATAAAACGTTCTAGTTAGTAAAAAATCAGCTGCAGAGCATGAAAGACATATAAATTAAAAGAAGTTCCTACCAAGATCACCTTAAGTTCAGGGGTCAGAATATCACAGTGGCTACAAAAGAGAATACATGATTGGAGCAAAATTGATTGAAGCAAAAACTAAAGAAGAGAGTAGCTAATGAAGCCTTTGTGTTCTCTGGTTGTGAGCAACACTGGGAGACTTAGCTTAACTTCTAGGAAGTAAATTTCAGGCAGGGTTTTAAGAAATAGTGGCCTATGCAGAGAAGTTGAGCTAAAATATATAAAATGAAGAAATTCATAAAATGAGGATTGCTTAAGGAAGCTTGCCTTAGACTCAAGAAAATAAAAAATATAGGATCATAAAACTTTTTCAAATACATGAAAGTTCAACATAGGCTTCAAAAAAGTGTATGTTACTGCAACAAATGAATACAAATAAAGGCAGGTTGATTATGACTGAATACATTGAATATAACTCTATTATTAGTTCAGTTTCCATAAGACAATAAGCTAGCATCTCCCTTCCACATGTCTTCAGACTTCTAAAACAAAGTAGCAGGTCTCTTGCAAGTAAAAACATATTTTCTCAAGTGCTTGATATTGACCTGTAGATGGTAGATCTTTATGGCTAACACAACATTGCATATTTTTAATATACAATAGTCATTGAGTATTACTAATTCTTAGAAGAAATATAAATTTTAATGTATACTGGATGGGATTACAACTTTGTTCTAGACAATGAATTTGATGTGTATTTATTTACTGGGGAGGGGGTGTTCTTGAAACAATTAGAAGCAAGTTGATTTGATATATTTCTCAGACTTCTCATTTTGCTTTCAGAAGTATAAAGGGGTTTGGAAAAACCTACCAAAGAAAAGACATTTTTCATATTGGATTGGTATACATTCCACATTTTCAAAATTTTATTATAGCAAAATATTTAAGGTTGAACTATTAATTATACCTTAACATAGCTGTTTTTAAAAAGAAAAAAATAAATAGTGTAGGCACAAACTATATGCTATTCTTTTTTTACAAATGAATGAAATGTGACTGTAATTTCTCATAAATCTCTACATGGGAGAGTATAAATCTATAAAATATGTGTATGGTTGAGTGTATGTTTAATGTACACTCTTAGATTATAAAATTATCCTCTGCAAATGGTTGACAATAAAGAACAATCTGCCTCAAGAATATTAAAACTAGCTATTCTGCTTTTCTATTGTACAATGTCAGGGCTATTTGTAAATAGCTTCTCAATGGAAAAGGCTTGACTCTTTTAAATTCCCTCAGCATTGACAAAGAAGTGGAGATAGGGATGAGAAGGATATCTTCATTTTGTATCTTCCTTGATATTTTTAGAAAATGATGTGGTTGTACTGGTTAGAAAATTTAATAAAATGGGGGTTGGAGAAAGACATCACTTTAAATTCTAACTGCATTTTATTGGCATATAGTTGCTGATAGTAGTCTCTTATGATCCTTTGTATTTCTGTGTTGTCTGTTGTGATCTCTCCCTTTTCATTTCTAATTTTATTGATTTGATTTTTCTCCCTTTGTTTCTTGATGAGTCTGGCTAATGGTTTGTCAATTTTATTTATCCTTTCAAAGAACCAGCTTTTGGCTTTGTTGATTTTTGCTATGGTCTCTTTTGTTTCTTTTGCATTNTTGTCCATTTTATTGGCATATAATTGCTGATAGTAGTCTCTTATGATCCTTTGTATTTCTGTGTTGTCTGTTGTGATCTCTCCCTTTTCATTTCTAATTTTATTGATTTGATTTTTCTCCCTTTGTTTCTTGATGAGTCTGGCTAATGGTTTGTCAATTTTATTTATCCTTTCAAAGAACCAGCTTTTTCCTTTGTTGATTTTTGCTATGATCTCTTTTGTTTCTTTTGCATTTATTTCTGCCCTAATTTTTAAGATTTCTTTCTTTCTACTAACCCCAGGGTTCTCCATTTCTTCCTTTTCTAGTTGCTTTAGGTGTAGAGTTAAGTTATTTATTTCACTTTTTTCTTGTTTCTTGAGGTATGCCTGTATTGCTATGAACTTTCCTCTTAGCACTGCTTTTATAGTGTCCCACAGGTTTTGGGTTGTTGTGTTTTCGTTATCATTTGTTTCTATGCATATTTTGATTTCTCTTTTGATTTCTTCTGTGATTTGTTGGTTATTCAGCAGTGTGTTGTTCAGCCTCCATATGTTGGAATTTTTAATAGTTTTTCTTCTATAATTGAGATCTAATCTTCCTGCATTGTGGTCAGAAAAGATGCTTGGAATGATTTCCATTTTTTTTTTTTTTTTGAATTTACCAAGGCTAGATTTATGGCCCAGGATGTGATCTATTCTGGAGAAGTTTCCGTGTGCACTTGAGAAAAAGGTGAAATTCATTGTTTTGAGGTGAAATGTCCTATAGATATCAATTAGGTCTAACTGGTCTATTGTATCATTTAAAGTTTGTGTTTCTTTGCTAATTTTCTGTTTAGTTGATCTGTTCATAGGTGTGAGTGGAGTATTAAAGTCTCCCACTATTATTGTGTTATTGTTAATTTCTCCTTTTATACTTGTAGCATTTGTCTTACATATTGCGATGCTCCTATGTTGGGTGCATATATATTTACAATTGTTATATCTTCTTCTTGGATTGATCCTTTGATCATTATGTAGTGTCCTTCTTTGTCTCTTTTCACAGCCTTTGTTTTAAAGTCTATTTTATCTGATATGCATGTTGCTATTCCTGCTTTCTTTTGGTCTCTATTTGCATGGAATATCTATTTCCAACCCTTCATTTTCAGTCTGTATTGTCCCTTGTTTTGAGGTGAGTCTCTTGTAGACAACATATATAGGGGTCTTGCTTTTGTATCCATTCAGCCAGTCTTTGTCTTTTGGTTGGGACATTCAACTCATTTATGTTTAAGTTAATTATTTATAAGTATGATCCTGTGTACTGTTTTGGGTTTGCGTTTATACACCCTTTTTGTGTTTCCTGTCTAGTGAGTATCCTTTAGCATTTGTTGGAGAGCTGGTTTGGTGGTGCTGAATTCTCTCACCTTTTGCTTGTCTGTAAAGCTTTTGATTTCTCCTTCATATTTGAATGAGATCTTTGCTGGGTACAGTAATCTGGGCTATAGGTTATTTTCTTTCATCACTTTAAATATGTCTTGCCATTCCCTCCTGGCCTGAAGAGTTTCTATTAGAAAGATCAGCTGTTATCCTTATGGGAATCCCCTTGTGTGTTATTTGTTGTTTATCCCTTGCTGCTTTTAATATTTGTTCTTTATGTTTGATCTTTGTTATTTTGATTAATATGTGTCTTGGGGTGTTTCACCTTGGATTTATCCTGTTTGTCACTCTCTGAGTATCTTCGACTTGGGTGATTATTTCCTTCTCCATTTTAGGGAAGTTTTCAACTATTATCTCATCAAGTATTTTCTCATGGTCTTTCTTTTTGTCTTCTTCTTCTGGGACTCCTATGATTCGAATATTGGAGTGTTTAATATTGTCCTGGAGATCTCTGAGATTGTCCTCATTTCTTTTAATTTGTTTTTCTTTTTTCCTCTCTGATTCATTTATGCCTACCATTCTATCTTCTACTTCACTAATTGTATCTTCTGCTTCTGTTATTCTACTATTTGTTGCCTCCAGAGTGTTTTTGATCTCATTTATTGCATTATTCATTATATATTGACTCTTTTTTATTTCTTCTAGGTCCTTATTAAACTTTTCTTACATCTTCTCAATCCTTGACTCCAGGCTTTTTGTCTGTGATTCCATTCTGATTTCAAGATTTTGGATCATTTTCACTATCATTATTCATAATTCTTATCAGGTAGAATCCCTATCTCTGCCTATTTTGTTTGGTTTGGTGGGCATTTATCCTATTCCTTCACCTGTTGGGTATTCCTCTGTCTCTTCATCTTGTTTATATTGCTGAGTTTGGTGTGGTCTTTCTGTTGTATTCTGGCCGTTTGTGAAGTTCTCTTTATTGTGGAGTTTCCTCACTGTGGGTGGGGTTGTATCAGTGGCTTGTCAAGGTTTCTTGATTAGGGAAGCTTGTGTCAGTGTTTTGGTGGGTGGAGCTGAATTTCTTCTCTTTGGAGTGCAATGAAGTGTCCAGTAATGTGTTATGAGATGTCAGTGGTTTTGGAGTAACTTTGGCCAGCCTGTATATTGAAGCTCAGGACTGTGTTCCTGTGTTGCTGGAGCATTTGCATGGTATGTCTTGCTCTGGAACTTGTTAGCCCTTGAGTGGTGCTTGGTTTCACTGCAGGTATGGAGGCATTTGATGAGCTCCTATCAATTAATGTTCCTTGGAGTCAGGAGATCTCTGATGTTCTCAGGATTTGGACTTAAGCCTCCTGCTGCTGGTGGTGGTTTTTAGTCTTATCCTTATAGTAGTCTCAAGACTTCTCCTTCTGTACAGCACCATTGATAAAACATCTATGTTAAAGATGAAAAGTTTCTCCACAGTGAGAGACACCCAGATAGGTTCACAGAGTTACATGGAGAAGAGAAGAGAGAGGAGGGAGTTGGAAGTGACCCGAATAAGATGAGATGGAATCAAAAGAGGAGAGAGCAAGGTAGCCAGAAATCATTTCCTTATGTGCACTCCACAGTCTGGACCACTCAGAGATGTTCATGGTGTTATACAGAGAAGAGAAGAGGGAGGAAAGAGACAGAGGTGGCCAGGATAAGAGCGGGAAATGAAAAGGAGAGAGACAGATCCAGCCAGTAATCAGTTCCCTAAGTGTTCTCCACCATCTGGAACACACAGAGATTCACAGAGTTGGGTAGAGAAGAGAAGGAGGAGGGAGGAGACAGAGGTGACCTGGTGGAGAAAAAGGAGGTCTAAAGGGGGAGAGAGCAGTCAAGCCAGTAATCTCGCTCCCAAGTAAAAATGGGTACTGAAGATTGGGTTTTTAAAGGTACAAAATTGATAACAACTACCAAAAAGAAAGATTAAAAATCTAGAGTAGAGGTTGGATTTTCAAAAATACAATATTAAAGAAAAAAATAAGAAGAAAAAGAAAAACAAGGTCACAAAAATTATTTTTTTTTAAATATGAAGTCTGCTTTAAAGAGAAGGTCTTTTTTATTTGAAAAGTAATACTATGTTATAATGGAGAAGGCAATGGCACCCCACTCTAGTACTCTTGCCTGGAAAATCTCATGGACAGAGGAGCCTGGTAGGCTGCGGTCCATGGAGTCGTGAAGAGTCAGACACAACTGAGTGACTTCCCTTTCACTTTTCACTTTCATACATTGGAGAAGGAAATGGCAACCCACCCCAGTGTTCTTGCCTGGAGAATCCCAGGGATGGGGGAGCCTGGTAGGCTGTTGTCTATGGGGTCACACAGAGCGGACATGACTGAAGTGACTTAGCAGTAGCCATAGCAACAGTAGGTTATACAAATCAAAATTAAAGGATTAATAGAGGATTTAAAAAATTTTAAAAAGTTAAAAAAAAAAAGGAAAGAAAAAAGAATGATCATAAAAACAGTAAAAATATATCTAGGACTTTCTCTGGTGTTGTTGTGGGCAGTGTGAAGTCAGTTCATTTTTGGATAGTTCCTTGGTCTGGCTTATATTTCTCAAGATCTATAGGCCCCTCCCTATGTAGTCGGTACTAACGACAAGGTTTTACTCTATTTCACCTGTCACTTTCTAGGTGGTTCTCTCTGTTTTAGCTTCTTCTGTTTTTTCTCTTCAGTGTCTGATTTCCACCCTGACACAAGGAGGGAGGTGGTGGACACTTTTTTAAGCTCACTTGTTCAGTCGTGCTGTGGGGAGGGAGGGATGCTGCAAACAAATAACACTGGCGTGTGCTCGCAGTGTCTCAGCCACACTGGACATAACCCTGCGCGTGGCCACACAGCTCAGGATCTAGGTTGCTCCACCGGAACCATCCAAGGCCGGTCCTGGGCTACATGCACCTCCCAGGTCTAAGCCGCTCAGGTTCTGGCACTCAGGCAGTCCTCAGAGGTGCAGACTCAGTTGGGCCTACGTTTTGTGCCCTTCCTAGGTCCGAGTAGCTCAGGTGTTTGGTGAACACGGTCACTAAAACTTATCACCTCTCTTGTCCCCACTGCTAGGTTTTCTGGGTGTACAACTGGCACACCTTCTCAGGTGGATGATGACTGTCCAGAATCCCAAGAAGTCTTAGTTAACAAAGGAGCTTGCTTGCAGTTTGGTAGATAATGTTTCTCTGGGGCTGCGATTGCCCCCTTCTGGCCCTTCCAGCTCTGGCTGCCTGTCACCGGAAGGGGATGGTTTGCAGCCGACTAATTCTGTTCCATCTTTCGTTCTGTGTGCAGTCTTGGCAGTGTCTTATGTTAGACCTTTTTGCGTGGTAGCTATCCCACAGTTTGGTTTGCTAGACCAAGTTAGTTTGCTCTGATTACTTTTGGGGCATTCAAGCCTGATCCTTACTCTAAGGAATGCAGCCCACGCCTCCCTGCCCAGCCCCCACTTGCTAGTGGCAGATGCAGGCTCTGTGCTGCTTCTCCACTGGGGGAGTTACTGTTTGGCTCGTAATCTGTGGGGTTTAATTATTTATTTATTTTTCCTTCCTGTTATGTTGCACTCTGCGCTTCCAAGGCTCGCCACAGACACAACAGTGAGAGTGTTTCCTGGTGTTTGGAAGCTTCTCTCTTTTTAAGACTCCCTTCCTGGGACAGAGCTCCATCTCTACCTCTTTTGTCTCTTTTTTTTTGTCTTTGATATTCTTTCCTACCTCTTTTTGAAGACAATGGGCTGCTTTTCCGGGTGCCTGATGTCCTCTGCTGGCATCCAGAAGTTGTTTTCTGGCATATACTCAGCGTTGAAATGTTCTTTTGATGAATTTGTGGGGGAGAAAGTGGTCTCCCATCCTATTCCTCCACCATCTTAGGACCACCCTTCA
The DNA here is from genome assembly GCA_006408695.1 of Aepyceros melampus. Lineage (NCBI taxonomy): Eukaryota > Metazoa > Chordata > Mammalia > Artiodactyla > Bovidae > Aepyceros > Aepyceros melampus. Next base: position 39,639 of record SJXQ01008729.1, read on the forward strand.
TTTAACTTCTTATCATTTGACCCATTGAATAGGGTCTCCTTAAGATCTTCACGACCCAGATAATCATGATAGTGTGATCACTAATCTAGTGCCAGAAATCCTGGAATGTGAAGTCAAGTGGGCCTTAGAAAGCATCACTATGAACAAAGCTAGTGGAGGTAATGGAATTCCAGTTGAGCTGTTTCAAATACTGAAAGATGATGCTGTGAAAGTGCTGCACTCAATATGCCAACAAATTTGGAAAACTCAGCAGTGGCCACAGAACAAGAAAAGGTCAGTTTTCATTCCAGTCCCAAAGAAAGGCAATGCCAAAGAATGCTCAAACTACTGCACAATTGCACTCATCTCACATGCTAGTAAAGTCATGCTCAAAATTCTACAAGCCAGACTTCAGCAATACGTGAACTGTGAACTTCCTGATGTTCAAGCTGGCTTTAGAAAAGGCAGAGGAACTAGAGATCAAATTGCCAACATCTGCTGGATCATCAAAAAAGCAAGAGAGTTCCAGAAAAACATCTATTTCTGCTTTATTGACTATGCCAAAGCCTTTGACTGTGGATCACAATAAACTGTGGAAAATTCTGAAAGAGATGGGAATACCAGACCACCTGACCTGCCTCTTCAGAAATCTGTACGCAGGTCAGGAAGCAAGAGTTAGAACTGGACATGGAACAACAGCCTGGTTCCAAATAGGAAAAGGAGTACATCAAGGCTGTATATTGTCACCCTGCTTATTTAACTTCTGTGCAGAGTACATCATGAGAAATGCTGGACTGGAAGAAACACAAGCTGGAATCAAGATTGTTGGGAGAAATATCAATAACCTCAGATACGCAGATGACACCACCCTTATGGCAGAAAGTGAAGAGGAACTAAAANAAGGGGACGACCGAGGATGAGATGGCTGGATGGCATCACAGACTCAATGGACGTGAGTCTGAGTGAACTCCGGGAGTTGGTGATGGACAGGGAGGCCTGGCGTGCTGCAATTCATGGGGTCGCAAAGAGTCGGACACGACTGCGCGACTGAACTGAAAATATTATTAATACTTATATCTTCAATATTCATTTCTATGCACTGTATATTTACTCTTTCCATCCTTTCCTGTATTTCTGTATTACCATCTCTGATCACTTTTCTTTTGTCTCCATACATTGTTTTTTTAGATTCTTTTTTAAAATGTTCAATTTTGAATAGTATTTTTTTGGTATATAATTCTAGTTTGGTATTTGTCCAGCATTTACAGTTATTTGCCTAAGATCATTTAGATCCCATTTTTTTTAATTTAAAAATTATCTGTTAATCTTATTGATGCCCTTTTGAAGATTATTAACTTTTTTTTGTGGTCCCTCTGTCTTCAGAGATTTGTCTGTGATGTTCTTAGCACAGAAGTCTTTGTATTAGCCACCTTTGTGATTCATACTTTTTTCAAATTGTGATTTCACAGTTTTCATCAGTTTTGAAAACAATCTTAGCCACTAATTTTTTGTTGTTGTTGTTGGTTTATTTTTTTTCTTTAATTAATTTTTATTTTTTAGTTTGTTTTGCTTTACAATACTGTATTCGTTTTGTTACACATTGACATGAATTAGCCATGAGTGTACATGAACTCCCAATCCCGACCCCCACCTCCCCCCTCCCGCCCCACACCCTCTCTCTGGATTATCCCCGTGCATCAGTCCCAAGCATCCTGCATCCTGTATCAAACCTGGCTTGGCGATTCGTTTCACTTATGATATCACACATGTTACACTGCCACTCTGCCAACCCATCCCACCCTCTCCCACAGAGTCCAAAAGGCCATTCTATATAACTGTGTCTCTTTTGCTGTCTTGTGTACAGGTTTATCATTACCATCATTCTAAATTCCATATATATGTGTAAGTATACTGTATTGATGTTTTTCTTTCTGGCTTACTTCACTCTGTATAATCGGCTCCAGCGTCATCCACCTCATTAAAACTGATTCAAATGTATTCTTTTTAATAGCTGAGTAATACTCCATTGTGTATATGTACCACAGCTTTCTTATCCATTCATCTGCTGATGGACATCTAGGTTGCTTCCATGTCCTGGCTATTACAAACAGTGCCGCGATGAACATTGGGGTACACGTGTCTCTTTCAATTCTGGTTTCCTCGGTGTGTATGCCCAGCAGTGGGATCGCTGGATCATAAGGCAGTTCTATTTGCAATTTTTTAAGGAATCTCCACACTGTTTTCCATAGTGGCTGTACTAATTTGCATTCCCACCAACAGTGTAAGAGGGTTCCCTTTTCTCCACACCCTCTCCAGCATTTATTGCTTGTTGACTTTTGCATCGCAGCCATTCTGACTGGTGTGAAATGGTACCTCATTGTGGTTTTGATTTGCATTTCTCTGATAATGAGTGATGTTGAGCATCTTTTCATGTGTTTGTTAGCCATTCGTATGTCTTCTTTGGAGAAGTGTCTATTTAGTTCTTTGGCCCATTTTTTGATTGGGTCATTTATTTTTCTGGAGTTGAGCTGCATAAGCTGCTTGTATATTTTTGAGATTAGTTGTTTGTCTGTTGTTTCATTTGTTATTATTTTCTCCCATTCAGAAGGCTGTCTTTTCACCTTGCTTATAGTTTCCTTTGTTGTGCAGAAGCTTTTAATTTTAATTAGATCCCATTTGTTTATTTTTGCTTTTATTTCCAGTATTCTGGGAGGTGGGTCATAGAGGATCCTGCTGTGATTTATGTCAGAGAGTGTTTTGCCTATGTTCTCCTCTAAGAGTTTTATAGTTTCTTGTCTTACGTTTAGGTCTTTAATCCATTTTGAGTTTATTTTTGTGTATGGTGTTAGAAAGTGATCTAATTTCATTCTTTTACAAGTGGTTGTCCAGTTTTCCCAGCACCACTTGTTAAAAAGATTGTCTTTAATCCACTGTATATTCTTGCCTCCTTTGTCGAAGATAAGCTGTCCATAGGTGTGTAGATTTATCTCTGGGCTTTCTATTTTGTTCCATTGATCTATATTTCTGTCTTTGTGCCAGTACCATACTGTCTTGATGACTGTTAGCCACTAATTTTATCAAATATTTCTTCTAGTCTGTTATTTCTGTCTTCTCATGAAATTCCTATTATTCATATATAAATGATATTATGTCTACTATGACTCATATTCTTCTCTGTACCTCTATCTTATTTCTCTCTGGGTTTGCTTTGAATATTTGCTATTGATGTATCTTCTAATACATTAATATTCTCTTCTTCTATGTTTGGCATGTTATTTAACCCATCTGTTGATTTCTTAATTTATTTTATCTTTAATTTTTAGAATTTCAACTTGATTTTTTCCACTAATTAAATAAGCTGATAAGATTTTCCATCATTTCATCTGTTGCTTTGAGACTATCCATTGTAATTACCTTATAATCACTGTCTGCTACTTCAGCTTCTAGATTATTTGTGGGTCTCTCTATATATTATTTATATATATATAAATATATATATTTTATATATTTTTAATCTCTAGGGTTTTACTTTCTGTACAATCTTTCATATGCTGTTTTCTTTGATTGTCCTCCATTGTATATTAAAATTATACAGACTTTTTAGATGTTATCTTTCTCTGGGGGGGAGGGGAAATCACCTTTCTCCTAGTTAAAATAGGATAAGGGGACTGGTTGTATAATCAAATGTAACTGATCTCAATTAGGTTTGGGTTGAGGTGTTTTAAAACCTCCCTATATCTCTAGTTGGCCCTCGTTCTATGACTTTTTGTTCAGTTCAGTCGCTCAGTTGTGTCTGACTCTTTGTGACCCCATGGATTGCAGCATGCCAGGCTTCCCTGTCCATCACCAATGGACCCTTTTTAGTACAAAATAAAAGTTGGGGTGCTTACCAGGGCTCTTCCTATTGATAGTTCTGAAATATCAAATCTTTTTTCCTTAGTATAGATAGATTTGTGAAAAATTTCACTCTGTTTTTTTTGAGGCCTCCTGTTTAGTTTCTTAAATCTTGGTCCTGTTCATCTTGGTGGTGATAGTTTGGTACCTAAATCTTGCCCAACTTTTGAGATCTATGGACTGTAGCCTGTCAGGCTCCTCTGTCAATGGGATTTCTCAGGCAATAATACTGGAGTGGGTAGCCATTCCCTTCTCCAGGGGATTTTCCCAACCCAGAGACTGAACCCAGGTCTCCTGCATTGCAGGCAGATTCTTTACTGTCTGAGTCTTTTACTACCAGAGAAGCCCCTAATTCTTTAATAGTGTTTTCCAAAGTTAGTAATCTTGCTTCTGGGAAAACTGGAGTTAATAAACCACAGTCATAACATTATAATTTGCTTAAATTAAGAATGCTTCAGGTAGAGATAAAATTTTAAAACTTATATTCATTAAAAAATTAACCAAGTCACATCTTTCTTTTAGATAAATATAAAAGATATCCTGGAGTAGTATTCTTAAAATGTATTTCAAAAGATATGCATTCCTTACTATAGTGTAAGTTCTATTAAGGAGGAGACCATGTCAATCTTGTTCACTTCCATGTATCCAGACCTTTGCACAGTGCTATACTGTAGGTGCTGAAGAATATTTGTTATATCCAGAAATAAATGTAAGTAAAATACTGATGTCAATAATGCCAATCAGTGTTCTCTTCTTCACAATCTCTCCGAACATTTCAGTGGGAAGTTGGCTGTGATTACCCAATAGAGGGATAGAATATTATGTTTTGCCAAACAGAGGTTTTAAAATAGCACATGTGGTAAGTGCTTTGACAGAGGCTTATTATGATCACTTTTATTTTTAATACAGGCTTATTCCTCAAGACAAAGCTAAACTGACACCAGAAAAACAAATCATTGGTATCAATAAATTATATAATACACTGTAGATCATTAATGAGCTAGAATGAGGGTACGCTAAATTGGAATTTTTATTGCTCATCACTGCACAATTAATTGAATAGCAGTACATTGTGGGGGTTGAACCTAACAAATGCCACTTAGTAACTGTGCCTACCTAGGATGTCAAGGACATCAACTTATTAGCATACTAATGAATATCTTTGTAAAAAGTTAACCAGGCCTTGAGATGCAGATGTGAGAATCCAGATACTTTAGCCTTTGTCCATATTTTAACATTCAATATGTTTAATGCCTTCACTGTGTCAGGTACTGAGAATATAAATACAACTTGGTTCCTGCCTTTATGGAGCTTATAATCTATTATGATGTGTGGGCCTGTGCTTGCTCAGTTGTGTCTGATTCTTTACAATCCCATGGACTGTAACCCGCCAGGCTACTCTGTCTGTGGAATTTTCCAGGCATGAATACTGGAGTGGGTTGCTGTTTTTTACTCCAGGGGATCTTCCCAGCCCAAGGATAAAAATTTGTCTATTGTGTCTCTTACACTGAGAGGTAGATTCTTTATAACTGGTACCATTTGAGAAGCCCCATGATCTATTATGGAAGAAAACTATATAAACAAATACACTAATAAATCATTATAGGGTGTAGGATAGTTTGCTCATCAGAATCAGTCTCCTAAAAATTGGGGACTTTATTTTTCATAAGAGAAAACATATTTCCTGTAAACACTGAAGATGAGATATATGAAAAAGGTGGAAAGCCTTAGTGCATTTATAGACTTAATATTTTGTTATAACGGTATAAAGCAGGTTTTACTTGACTTCTGACAATATGTGAAACAGCCAAATCAATGCTTACAGTAATTGCACAGAGCCAATATCCACAACCCACCCGCCCCACCCCCCCCCCCCAAAAAAAAGAAATGCAAGAAGGCAAGGTGGTTGTCGGAGGAGGCTTTACAAATAGCTGAGGAAAGAAGAGAAGCAGAAGGCAAGGGAAAATACATACCCAACTTAATGCAGAATTCCAGAGAATTGCAGGAAAGATAAGACGGTCTTTCTTAAATGAACAATGCAAAGAAATAGAGGAAAACAATAGAGTGAGAAAGACTAGCAGCCTCTTCAAGAAAATTGGAGATATCAAGGGAAACTTAATGCAAGAATGGGCAAAATAAAGGAGAGAAACAGCAAGGACCTAACAGAAGCAGAAGAGATTAAGAGGTGGCAAGGATACATGGAAGAATTATATATGAAAAGTCTTAATGACCCAGATAACCATGTCAGCAAATTTGGAAAAGTCAGTAGTGGCATAGGATTGGAAAAGGTCAGTTTTTAATTCCAATCTCAAAGAAGGTCAATGCCACACAATGTTCAAACTACTGTACAGTTGTGCTCATTTCACAAGCTAGTAAGGTTTTACTCAAAATCCTTCAAGCTAGGCTTCAGCAGTATATGGACCAAGAATTTCCAGAGGTACAAGGGGGGTTTTGAAAAAGAGAGACACCAGAGATCAAATTCCCAACATTCTTTGGATCATGGAGAAAGGAAGGAAGTTCCAGAAAAACATCTACTTCAGCTTTACTCACTACGCTAAAGCTTTCACTGTATGCATCATCACAAACCATGGGAAATTCTTAAAGACATGGGCGTATGGGAGTATCAGATCATGTTACCTGTCTCTTGAGAAATCTAATAGTGGGAAAAATAGTAACAGTTAGAATCAGACATGGAACAACAGCCTAGTTTAAAACTGGGAAAAGAGTATGACAAAGATGTATATTGTCACCTTGTTTATTTAACTTCTATGAAAAGTATATTATGTAAAATACCAGACTAGATGAATCACAGGCTGGAATCAAGAGTTCTGGGAGAAATATTAACAACCTCAGATATGCAGATGATACCACGCTAATGGCAGAAAGTGAAGAGGAACGAAAGAGCCACTTGATGAGGGTGAAAGAGAGTGAGGAAGCTGGCTAAAAACTCAACATTCAAAACACTAAGTTCATGGTATCTGGTCTCAACATTTCAAGATGAAGAAAAAGTAGAAGCAGAGACAGATTTTTTTCTTGGGCTCCAAAATCACTGTGGTCCTTAACTTCAGGCATGAAATTTAAAAACACTTGTTTCTTGGAAGGAAAGTGATGACAAACCTAGACAATGTATTAAAAAGCAGAGATACCACTTTGCTGACAAAGGTTGGTATAGTCAAAGCTACAATTTTTCCAGTAGTCATGTATGGATGTGTGATGTGGACCATAAAGAAGGTGGAGCACGTAAGAATTGATGCTTTCAAATTGTGGTGCTGGAGGGTAAGGTTAGAGTTAGTGTTAGAGAGTTCCTTGGAAGCAAGATCAAACCAGTCAATCCTAAAGAAAATAAACCCTCAGTATTCACTGGAAGGACTGATGCTGAAGCTGATGGCCACCTGATGCAAAGAGCTGACTTATTGGAAAAGACCCTGATGCTGGGAACAATTGAAGGCAGGAGGAGTAGGGGAGGACAGAGGATGAGATGGTTGGATGGCATCACTGATTTGATGGACATGATTTGATCAAACTGTGGGAGATAGAGGATGACAGGAGTCTGGGGTTCTATAGCCCATGAGGTCTCTAAGAGCTGGACATGACTTAATGACTGAAAAACAACAACCATATCCATATATTTCCATAACAGTAATCTTTTCTTTCCCATTTAATAAATATTTGTCAAACATGTACTATGCTTGAGACATAATTCTATGAATATTAGTTTTATGGAGAACACAGGCATGCAAAAAATTGACAGAGAAATTTAGTGAGGCTGTATATTGTCACCCTGCGTATTTAGGTTATATGAAGAATACATCATGAGAAATGCTGGACTAGATGAAGCACAAGCTGGAATCAAGATTGCCAGGAGAAATATCAATAACCTGAGATATGCAGATGACACCACCCTTATGGCAGAAAGTGAATAAGAACTAAAGAGCCTCTTGATGAAACTGAAAGAGGTGAGTGAAAACATTGGCTTAAAGCTCAACATTCAGAAAACGAAGGTCATGGCATCTGGTCCCATTATTTCATAGCAAATAGATGGGGAAACAGAAATAGTGACAGACTGTTGTTTTGAGCTCCAAAATCACTGCAGATGGTGACTGTAGCCATGAAATTAAAAGACACTTGCTCCTTGAAAGAAAATTTATGACCAACCTAGACAGCATATTAAAGAGCAGAGACCTTACTTTGATGGCAAAGGTCCGCTAGTCAAAGCTATGCTTTTTCCAGTGGTCATGTATGGATGTGAGAACTGGACTATAAACAAAGTTGAGTGTTGAGGAATTGATGCTTTTGAACTGCAGTGTTGGAGAAGACTCTTGACAGTCCCTTGGACTACAAGAAGATCCAACCAGTCCATCCTAAAGGAGAGCAATCCAGAATATTCACTGGAAAGACTGACGCTGAAGCTGAAACTCCAATACTTAGGCTGCCTGATGTGAAGAACTGACTCATTTGAAAAAACCCTGATACTGGGAAAGATTGAAGGCAGGAGGAGAAGGGGAAGACAGAGGATGAGATGGTTAGATGGCATCACTGACTCAATGGACATGAGTTTGAGTAAATTCTGGGAGCTGGTGATGGACAGGGAGGCCTGGTGTTCTGCAGTCCGTGGGATCACCACAAGTTGGACATGACTGAGTGACTGAACTGAACTGAAAGTGTTAGGAACACATTTTTTGCACCTTACTTGCTATCATTTATATGATTAAATATTAATATCAATGTTATATTGGTCCTAGAATGCCATTGTTGGTACTTAATATGAAAAAATCATCTCTTAATATTTTCTCTCTTAACACCAAAAAAGGAAGTTTTGAAAAATATATTTGTTTCTTGAAAATCATTAGCTTATAAGAAATAGCATCATTTGTTTCTTCTATTTTAAAATATATGGAGATCTAGACAAGCCCTTCAATGTTGTTAATAAAGAGTGTTTCCAGAAATTATCTAGATGTCTAATTTCTTTTCACCTATTGGAAACATCCATATAAAATTTACATTCACTACTATTCTAATAGGTTGAAATACTCAAACTACTGCATTCTCTAATTTTTCTGCTTCAGAAAGTCTTGAAAACTACAAATGATCATTAGATCAATAAATCAAATGAATAGTATAATCTCTAATCAGGATATGTTGGTACTTTTTACATATTTATTATTGAATTCAGTTGAAGGTATTTTCCCAGTTACTCTACTCAACTTTTATTTATCTAAGATGATTAAGTATTTTTCTTTTCATACTATGCATATTTTCTTATTGCTTTGTATATCTAATGAGTCTATGCAATGAATCTTTGTATAATTCCATTGGCTCAACTGATCTGCAGATTCTAGAGGCTATAAATGGAGGGCACACACAGAGAGACACATATACATACACGGATTGCTGTAATTTGTAATGTGTATTGTTCAAACTAGCCTGATCAATGAGTTCAAGAGTAGGGAATTATAATGACAATCATGAAATGAAAACAAACTTACTGTACAGATAAGATTGCCTTAAATGAACCAAACATATACACACAGTTCTTTCCATTACATTCTTCAGTGTAATTCAAATGTAAATTTACCAGCTCTTCTCTAATCATGCTACACATGATTTCTCTCAGTCACTTTCCTTCTAATTCTTACCTTTTTCTTTTTTTCTTCATAGCACTTATCACCACCTGCCATACCATATGCTATACTATACTATACTATATGTATGTTTTCATTCAACAGAATGTAAGGACTTAAAACTTATCAGTTTTGTATCTTTAGCGACATGAGCAGTACTTGTAACATTCTAACATTAAGTACCAATTAAAAACTGAATATAGGCCATTTATCTTATATATATTACACAGCATTCTGAGAAACAATATTCAAAGTATGTACAGTTAAAGATAGGAAACTCAGGTAAGTAACTCTTTAGGTACAGAGTTAGGTATCTTTTAACTCAGGTGTGGTGTGACACCAGACCTATCACCTATTCTGCATAGGCATCTGCTGGCTTCCACAGGTACCCAGGAGTCCCTTCACAGAAACATCCATGACATTTGAGAACAGTAGAGAGAAGAATTCCCATTCACCACTAATGCAGCAACTAAGATTATTCACAGCTGGTAAGAAAAATAAATATCCTATAACCCTCTTATCACATTTTCTCTAAGCTCCAAGTTCCAATGAGGTACAGTTAATGCAAATATAGTGACTGCACAATGAAATGATTGCTATACGACAAGGGGAAAAAAAACAAAAACAAGGGAGGGAGAGTGACCTTCCACGAAGTAAAGTATTTCTGTTCTATCAATACTTTCTTTAATTCTCTCTGAGTGCTTTGCTTGGTACAAATCTCCCAGCCAGTGCTATCTACTGCCTTGCTAACCACAATTTCCTTTTAATGTAACCCAAAGAGTACATCGTAGGACTTTTATTATTATTCCTTTCTTACAAAATACAGCTATCTGATAAAATAGATGAAAAGGTAAAATAATTCTACTTACTAAGTCCCCCATTGTAAATCATGAAAGGAAGAAAGGGAGAAGACAGACTTAAAAGAATTCTGAGGAAAAGAGAATATTCCTAGAAAACAGCTGTTAGAATGTAAATTATAAATGTCATGACTGGCAAGTACCACGCACATTACGATTATAAAGCTCACTTTGCGATTTTCATTGCAGAGAGTGTAAATAGCAGCTCAAACTTAGGCTTTTCAATCAGAAAGATCACACTCCCCATTATGCAGCGTATGATCACGTGTGAGTCTTAAACTCTGAGAACATCATCTCCTTCATTTGTAAAATGGAGATAGTAATATAGACTCCCTTAGATTGTTGTAAAGATTAAAAGAGATAATGTAAGTAAATGCTCAGCTCAGGGCTGGTACACTGTCAGTCCTTCATAATGGCAGTCATTATTCTGCCCCACATGTTTGTAGGGCAGCCCTCTGTTTCAATTTCTATCCTCCATAATTCATTGATGGTGACAGGAGCCATTTGTTCCCACAATCTGGTCCCTGGATAGGATAAAATCGTAACTCACCATCACCCAGGCAGCATTATCTTTACTGCACGCTCTTTAATGATTAACAATCAATTACAATATCATCCTTTAAATCCAATCCGTAGACTGTCAAATGATTATGTACTATAATTAAATTAATGATATTGAACTTTAATTTTAGTTGCATGGCTGCTTTTATTTGATGTCTGCTGTACTCTCATTGAGTGAACACTGGATTCTGGTGTGAAGTTATCATATTTATTTTATGGGCAGAAAAGAGCAAACTCTCTAATTTAAAAAGATAACTGCAAATAGAAATATTTCCACATGAGCCCATTTGAAGTTACACACTTGCTATTCATTAATTTAGGATTTGACAATTTAACATAAATTAAAATAAAAGCCTGTTTCACAGAGCATGTGTCTCATTCTTCACTGTCTCAGCATGACCACACTGATTCTAGCATATAGTAATGTCCTTAAACATAATTCACAAATGAGGAAGTAAGCGGAACTGGAGTAATGCATATATAACTTGCAGCATAGCTTCCTATGACATTAAAATCTTGTTAATCTGAGACTCAAGTTGTGAAGGAAGAATCAAAATTATCAAGCATAAATCAGCATTTGCTTTATAAAATGTAATAGAAAAATGCTAATAAGATTTACTGGTAACAGGAAATTGGATTATAACTTATCTATTTAAGTCAATTTGAAAATCAGCCTCAAAAGCAGTGTCCTGATATGGACTGTGCCTCAGATTCTATTACATTTTTTTTTTCTCAAAGGACATGCAGATACACAGTGATAGATTTATAAAACACAGTAATAAAAGGAAAAGAATGAGCACACCTCTCAAACAATTTATGCAAACAAGTAATACATAATGTATGCATTATTACATTCATACTATGAGGAAAGAAAGGGAACTGGCTGTTTATGTCTATTTAGAGGTAATCAAAAGGGGATAAAGGTAGTTTAAACCATATACTTCTCTTATATGTATTTGGAACACTGAGAAGCTATGATATATGGTAAAATTAATATTCATATTAAAAGCTATTCTCTTTACTATATTACATTGAAGCATAGCATCTATTTCATTAGTCAATTACATGGTGTGGTAAGAATATGATTTATTTTAAAAAAAATTGGTATAATGTAAGAACTAATGAAGTGCTTATTCAAAATTTATCTAAAATGCTTAACTTTGGACACATTCTAAGTGACTGATTATCAACAAATTTAGTAATATCCCCTTACAAACTGCTTGTAAAGTCTACCAGAGCAAGTCTAGTGAAACAGCCATAATAAAGAATTCAATTGCATATGAATATACATTGGAAGGACTGATGCTTGAAGCTGAAACTCCAATACTTGACCACCTGATGCGAAGAGCTGACTCAGTTGAAAAGACCCTGATGCTGGGAAAGATTGAGGGCAGGAGGAGAAGGGGACAACAGAGGATGAGATGGTTGGATGGCATCACCAACTCAATGGACATGGGTTTGAGTGAACTCCAGGAGCCTGGAAGGCTGTAATCCATGCGGTAGCTAAGAGTCGGACACGACTCTTTCACTTTTCACTTTCATGCATTGGAGAAGGAAATGGCAACCCACTCCAGTGTTCTTGCCTGGAGAATCCCAGGGAAAGGGGAGCCTGGTGGGCTGCCAACTATGGGGTCGCACAGAGTTGCAAGTGACTTAGTGGCAGCAGCCGGGAGTTGGTGATGGGCAGGGAGGCCTGGTGCTGCGGTTCATGGAATCACAAAGAATTGGACACGACTGAGTGACTGAACTGGAATAAGACCCATGTGTAGAAATTTCCTTCCATTTTGAACAGGCCATTAAGAATGTGCCATTTTTGTCTTAGTTATTAAACATTTCATTCAACAGTTATTTACTGGGTGTCAGGCACAGCAATAAGACAGAACAGAAATCAGCCCTCTAGTAGGAGGGCAGAAAAGGAAGTCTTCAAGATGGTATGGTCAAGCACTCAGAGTTAAGAAACCATGGTGAATTCAGGAAACTGTAGGTACTTCTGACTGGGTGGGACATCATAGTGTAGTAAGAAAAACAAGGAATGGAGAATCTGGAAGGATACTGAGCAAACAGGCAGAGGCCAGACCCTAAAGAGAATAGCTTGCTACATCAATGGACTGACAGGAAATCACAGATTTTAAACAGGATAGTGAGAGTATGTGATTTGTGTTTTGTAAAGATTACTCTGAAAATTACACACAGGGGCTTGGAAGTCAAACAGACCTGGATTTGAATTTCTGTTATAATTTTTGCCTATTACTTTGCTTCTGGTATCTCTAATCTATTTGATGCTCTATTTATCTTTCCTTCCATCCACACCGTAATGTCTAAATTATAATGATGCTATATTCCCATTTTTTTTTCTTTAGAACTGTGTTGAGTTTTCTTGTCTTCTTGCTCCTCTATGTCAGTTATAGAATCTGTTTTCCAAATTTAACAAATCTGTTAGGATATTGATTTAATTTATAAATTAATCTAGAAACAATTAATATATTCAATATATTTACAATATTGAGTTTTCAGATCCAAATATACAACATACTTCTTTATTCAAGTTTCTTAAATTCATCTTAATAAAGTTTTCAGTTTTTTCCATAAAGTTTTACATCTTTTCTATTATATACATATATACATATATTTATATATATTTACAATATTAAATAAATTTATAAAAATAAATATAGTTTTTGATTGTAGGTAGATTATTCAGTATCACTGCTAAAATCTATTATTATTTAAATAACTTTAATGTAGATTATTTTGCTTACAATATAACCATGGTATCATTCACAAATAAAAATAGTTATTTTTTTTAAGCCCTTACATCTTTTTTTCTTTGTCTTTTTGTACTGCTAGTGTAAGAACCTATACTAAAATGTTGAGTATGGGTGCTAATTGTCAAGTCTTTCTCCTGATCTGAGATGGAAAGCATAAAATTTCTCAATAAGTAAGATGCTTCAAGTAGAAATTTTGTGCATGCCTCATATCAGGCTAACTAAGCCTCCTTTCTCTTCATAGTGTACTAATACTTTATATGATAAATATATGCTGAATTTTATAATTTTTCTTGAATATGCTAAAATTACTTTATTACCATGTTTTCCATATATTTCAATAATACTAAAAATTATTAACCATTGTTTTTGTATTACAGTTTTCTACTTCCTCATTTCTCTGTAACATGTCCTTCTGCAATTATCTTTTAGACATTCATATAATATTCTTTATAACATTTTCTTAAATTCTATATTTTCATATATCAGAATAGTATTCCCTATAATTTCTCCAGAACATTTGCTTTCCAATTCACCAATTCTTTCTTTAGCTATAGCTAACCTATTTTTCTGGTTGTGATTTTTTTCATTTTGTTTATTCTAATTTTCATATCTATAAGTTTTTTAAGATTTTCATTTACAATTGTATGTTCTTTATTGATGTTCAAACTTCATTCTTATTTAAATTTATATTTCTGAAATTCAGTATCAGAAGTTTCTATAAGTTTATTTTTCCTGTCTGCTCTTTTGCTGATTTTCATTCATAGCTCAGTGTTTCCCTGTAAGTTATGTGACTTTGGCTCTGAGATTTTCATTTTAATTGGTACCTTGCCTATAGAAACTTTTTAAGGACTAGATAAATTGCACAATTTCCTGAGACAATTTTTGGTTTTGTGTTTAATTTTAGTTTTCCATTTTTGTTTTTTTGAGAGTTTTCTCTGGACTTCACTTATTTTGGATCAGAGTAAATTCAATTATCCATTTTAACTGTAAATCAACCTTAAATATTTATTGGAAGGACTGATTTTAAAGCTGAATTTTGGCCACCTATGAGAAGAGCCAACACATTGGAAAAGATACGGATGCTGGGAAAGATTGAGGGCAGGAGGAGAGGAGGACAACAGAGGATAAGATGGTTGGATGGCATCACCGACTGATGGGCATGAATGTGATCAGACTACAGGAGTAGGTGAAGGGTAGAAAAGCCTGATGTGCTGCCGTCCGTGGGGTTGCAAAGGGTTGGGCATGATATAGAAACTGAACAACAACAAAACACATTCATGGAAGAGGGCTGTTATTAATGTGTGTTTCTGTGCCAAAAAAGACCCAGTTTTTGTGTTGAGTCTCTTAACGTTGGCAAGTTAAAACCAGATTCCACACCTCCAGGGAGCAGCTGGTAGCGCTCCTTGCCTGATGGAACAGTATTTTGTGGTACTTCCAGGCTTCCAATTTGTGTTTCTTATACTGACTCAAGCTTTGCTCTGCTAAAAAAGGCATATTGTAATGTTCATATAGTTTCCTTTTAAAAGTAAAATTAATCATATTAGCTATTATAATTCATGTTTTCAATTGGTTTTCTTTTTTGTGTGTGCGAATTCACATGCTAATGTCATGGATTTTTCCTCATTTTATTAAGTGTGGAAGAGATTTGCATTCATACTTCCTGCATTTATTTTTATTGGGGTTTACTTATAGCCTTTAACAATATTACTTATGTTTCTTGGATTACTAAAATTCAATAATTAAGTGCTTTTATTTTCTGTGGTATATGAAAGCTAACATTTACCATGTTCTCTGTTTGTCTGGGTGTCTCCTGCTTGTCTAAACATGCTCTCTCCATTCTTCCATTTACCTCAATGTCTCTGTCAATATTTGTCATTTAAAGAGTATAACTTGATCTTCAAACACCAACCTTTTGGGTTCAATTTCTTTATTTATACAATATAGATTTAAATACAAAACTTTTTTGGAGGAATTTATGAAATCTTGCTTATACCAGTTATTTGGAATTATATTTAAACCTAGCTAGTTTCAAAAACTATTGCCACTGATTTGATTTTATTGGTTTTCTATCATTAAGCTACTCTTGTTAATCTGACAACTGCAAACTAGATAGGCCTGTGGAGGGCATATTTGCTGAGATCTTGCAGAGTAATAATACTGCTGTTATCACACATTAATGATTGGTTCTCACATAACAACATACTATAAGCATTGTTCTATTAACAGTTGTTATTTAGTACTGAGAGGAGAAATCTGAAGATATTTAAAAAAAATTTTTTAACTTTTCTGTAGGAATGCCTTTTTAAAGAAGACTAAATCATTTTATATTTCATATGATTGAAAAAAGACTTTTAATGGGATAAATCTTGGTATATGGGCTATATAAATTTGCATTCTTAGTGCTGCTTTCAATTCTTAATGGTTTCAATTATTCCTTTGAATATTGCTTCTTTAGATGTTCTTGTCTCATCCTAGAAACACATATATTTGTTAACTTAGATATAGAGTTTTCCAAATCATTCATCTTCTCTTTTATATTTTTCATTTCTTTGTCATTTTCATCTATATTTTGGAAAACTTTATCCTTCAGTTTTACCACTGATGTGCCATCCCCAAATAATATATTGTTTTTTTACTTAATTATTTTTGAACTTTATATCAGCAACCTCATATTATACATATTTTCTATTCTTAACTTATTATTATAATTTTAGATACATTCAGACTGATTCCTGTAGATATACTTATTTTTGCTTCTGTATAGATATCTGGTATATCTCAATTTAGTGTTGATAAACATTTGGGTTTTTAAAATTTGTTGCTACTATAAAAAATTCTCTACAAATATTCTTGTACACATTTTCTGATTCATTTGTGCACCTACGCAGAAAACATATCTCAGAGAGAAATTACCAGGGCTCAGAGTATGCACATGTTTGACTTCACCAGGTGATATAAAATTGCTTCCCAAAGCAATTATTATTTCAATTTATAGTTTCCTCAACAGTACTCAAGAGTTCTTTTAGCGCTATACTGTCACAAAACATGATATTTTAAGATTTATATTGCTGCTAATTTGTTTATATGGAATAAGTGGTTATGATTTTAATTTGCATTTCCATTTTAATAAAAATAAGCTTGCATAATCACATATCTCTGTGCATTTACAATCTACCAGACTTTCTTCTGTGAAATGCCTATTTTGTATCATTTTATATTATAAGATTTTTTGGCTCTTTTCCAATATATGTTCTTTATATTTTCTGTATATTTAATCTTTGTTGGCTTTATATATTTCAAAACCTTCCTCAATTTGTGCCTTTTCTTATTGCTCTCTTTCATAAACAGTATTAATTTTAACATGATATATGTCATTGTCTTTTTAGTTTTTATTTTCCTGTTTAGTTTAAGGATGCTGTCCCTACCAAGGTCCAGAAAAAGTCTCTTACGTCGTCTTTAAGAAGTTTTTAATGATTTGCCTTTCACAACTATATCCTCAATTTATCTGAAAGTGATTTTATGTGGCGAAGTAGAGTTTCACTTCCTTTTGTCTTTTATTTACGAAAAGTAATTGTTCCAAATCATTTATTAATGACTTGTTTTTACTTTACTGATCTACAATATCTTCCTTTTGATATATCAGGATTCTGTATATGTATGGATCTGTTTTGGGGCTCCCTGTTCTGCCATTAATATATATTTGTCAACCATGGCACTAACATCTCACTTCTAACTTATCATGTAGTTATAATACATTTTTACATCCAGTAGTGTATATTGCCAATTTGATTTTTTCTTTTCATGTTTCTTATACTATCAATATACATTTCAGAAATAGCTTGTCAAATTTAATGAAGAAAACATATTTAATTTTTGATTTGCTAATGAATCTCTATTTTGTTTTGAGAGTAACAACATCTCTAAATATCCATGGATATGTTATATCTTTCTATTTAATTAATTCTTCTTTAATCTATTTAAATAATATATTGTATATATTATTATCACTCAGTTGTGTCCAACTCTTTGTAACCCCATGGACTATACAGTTCAAGGAATTCTCCAGGCCAGAATACTGGAGTGGGTAACCTTTCCCTTCCCCTGGGGATCATCCCAACCCAGGGATAGAACCCAGGTCTCCCACACTGCAGGCAAATTCTTTACCAGCTGAGCCACAAGGGAAGCCCATTGTATATATAGATATGTGTATATATCCATATATTTGAGTATAAATACACATATATGCTTAATACATTTATATTTTGTTGATATTCTAAATATTATTTTTCTCAATTGGATTTGCTTTTTTGCTGAAACATAATAATATACTTTAATTTGGTATACTGATTTTATATCTAGTAATCATGACAAACTCTTATTCTATTAATTTAACTATAAATTCTTCTGGTTTTTGTATATGGATAGTCACATCATCTTGGAATAATAGCAGTTTTACTTCTCTATTTCAAATAATTTTACTCCTAATTTTTTCTTGCTCTTATTATCCTGGCTTGCCTAGGAAAAATAATGAAAGGAGTCATTCTTGTCTAAGCGGATTTTAAAGGAAATGTGTTCAGTGTCATGCATCGAACCTAGATGCTTGGAGCTGGTGCACTGAGATAACCCAGAGGGATGGTATGGGGAGGGAAGAGAGTGGGGGTTTCAGGATGGGGAACATGTGTATACCTGTGGCAGATTCATGCTGATGTGTGGCAAAACCAATACATTATTGTAAAGTAAGTAATCTCCAATTAAAATAAATAATTTATTAAAAAAATAAAAATAAAGGAGATGTATTTACATTTCATTCATGTGCATGATACTTGGGTTTGCCTGGTGGCTTGGATGATAAAGAATCAGCCAGCAATGCAGGAGACCTGGGTTTGATCCCTGGGTTGGGAAGATCCCATGGTTGTGTTGGGAGAATGGAATGGCCACCCACTCCAGTATTCTCACCTGGAGAATTCCATGAACATAGGAGCCTGGTGTGCTAGGGTCCACTTGCTAGAGCTTTTTGTTCATGTATTCAGTTCAGTTCAATCGCTCAGTCGTGTCTCTTTGCAGCCCCATGGACGGCTTCCCTGTCCTTTGACCATTCCTGGAGCTTGTTCAAACTCATTGAGTCACTGATGCCATTTAACCATCTCATATTCTGTTGCACCCTTCTCCTCTTGCCTTCAGTCTTTCCCAGCATCAGGGTCTTTTCCAATAAACCCGCTCTTCACATCAGATGTCCAAAGTCTTGTAGGCTCAGCTTCAGCATCAGTCTTTCCAATGAATATTCAGGGTTGATTACCTTTAGGATTGACTGCTTTCATTTCCTTGCTGTCCAAGGCACTCCAGTCATCTCCAGCACCACAACTCAGAAGCATCAATTCTTCAGCAGTCAGCCCTCTTTATGGTCCAACCCTCACAGCCATACATGACTACTGGAAAAACTATGGCTTTTACTACATGGAACTTTATCAGCAAAATGATACCTCGCTTTTTACTGTGCTGTCTAGTTTTGTCATAGCTTTTCTTCCAGGGAGCAAGCTTTTAATTTTGTGGCTGTAATCACCATCCACAGTGATTTTTAGCCCCAGGTACTAACATCTGCCAGTTTCCATGTTTGCCCCATCTATTTGCCATGAAGTGATGGTACTGGATGCCATCACTCAAGTTTTTTTTTCTTTTTTTAAGTGTTGAGTTTTAAGCCAGCTTTATCGCCTTCCTCTTTCAGCCTCATCAAGAGGCTTTTTAGTTCCTCGTCACTTTCTGCCATTAGAGTGGTGTCATCTGCATATCTGAGGTTGCCGCTCCTTCTCCCTGCAATTTTGATTCTAGTTTATGAATCATCCAGCCCAGCATTTCACATGAGGTTCTCTGCATATAAGTTAAATATGCACACAGACAATATACAGCCTTAACATACTCCTTTCCCAATTTTGTACCAGTTCATTTTTCCACGAACAGTTCTAACTGTTGTTTCTTGATCTGCATGTAGATTTCTCAGGAGGCAGATAAGGTGATCTGGTATTATTATCTCTTTATGAATTTTCTGCAGTTTGTTGTGCAGAAAAAAGGCTTTAGCATAGTCAGTGAAACAGAATTAAATATCCTTCTGGACCTCCCTTGCTTTTTCTATGATCCAATGGATGTTTGCAATTTGATCTCTAGTTCTTCTGCCTTTTCTAAATCCAGCTTGTACATCTAGAAGTTCTTGGTTCCTATATTGCTGAAGCCTAGGTGGAAGGATTTTGAACATAACCTTACCAGCACGTGAAATGTGCACAGCTGTTAAGGTAGTTTAAACACTCTTTAGGATTGCCTTTCTATGGGATTGAAATGAAAACTGACTTTTTCCCAAATTGTGGCCACAGCATCATCTTTTAGGGTTTTAAATCTTCCAACTGGAATTCTACTACTTACATTTTATTTTATTGTTTGTTTCTCTGTTGATGACTTGCTTTCTCATTTGTGCACTATATTTTTGATTGGAAACTCATGTTAAACAGAACTTATGAAAAATTTTGAGCTTTGTATTTAAAATATGTTCTACAGAGTGCATTTTTCTCTTCTGTCAGACACCTAAGGGGCCTCACCATAGAACCACTTTAAACTGAATTTTCTACTTGGCATATCTTAGACTTTACAAGGAATATGAACGTAGTCCTAAATCTAGAAGAGGGAACCTTGCAATTGGGAATTCCTGGAGAATAATTTGCTTTCCTATGACCTCCTGTCCCTTACCCCATCACCTGTATCAAGACCGAGACTGGCATAGAACAGTGAGTTTTTGTGCTCCGTTTCATCTGAGTATGTTACTCATTAATTGCCTAACATTTATGGAAGAGGGGTGTTATTAATGTGAGTTTCTGTGCAAAAAAAGACTCAGTTTTTGTGTTGAGTCTCTTAACATTGGCAAGTTAAAACCAGATTCCACACCTCCAGGGAGCAGCGGGTCAGGGTTCCTTGCCTGATGGAACAGTATTTTGTGGTACTTTCAGGCTTCCAATTTGTGTTTCTTATATTGACTCAAGCTCTGCTCTGCTAAAAAAAAAAAAAAAAAGGCATATTGTAATGTTCATATAGTTCCTTGCAATTTCTTATGTTCAGTATTGGGAGGGGTTTTTCTCTGTATGTAGTATAGTTTGATGGCAGGAAATAACAGGTCACCAGCTTTCATGAGTTTTTTCTGCATCACAATTGGTCATTTTTCTAATGTACCTTATTGGTGTTTTTCTTCTCCTTTCATCTCAGGCTATTTTCTATGATTTGTGATGTTATTTTGTGGAGGAAATACCTTCTTATTTCATATGAAGTATATTTAGTAAGTTTTTGAACATTTTCTCCCTATTGCTATAGCCAATCATTTAAATAACATATTCATTCAAGTTTTTTTTTAAAAAAGTTTGCTCTTTTTTTTTTCTTATTCTGGAGCATATTTGTATATTTACAGTTCCTCTGAACATCCCTTTTCTTATTATGTAGAGTTCTGATTTGAAATGATGCTTCCTAGCACACAGGTATGCAATGTAAATATCCCACCCTGTCTCCTTGACTGGATGCATTTCTTAAGTCAATGTGTAGATCATGTCCATGATCACAGCTAGCATCTTGTGTCCTATGTCTAGCAGGATGAATCAAATACAATTTACAGGATCAACCTGAGTTCCTCTGCGACCTTTTATCCCTGATAGTATAATACTTGGAAATGATGGAAAGCTACAGGCTCCAACACTGTCTGGTTTTAGTACTCTTGTCATCTTTTTCTTCCTAAATACAAAATTTTAAATTCTGAAAACATAGCCCATAATGTGCAGGGAGCCAGTGGATGAAGGAAATCAGGGTGAGAACAAGGGAATAATATTCTACTTTCAAAACTGCAACCATACACAGAGAAGAGAATTCCAGTTTTGCCTGGAAACTTTGAGCCAGAGAGCAGAAGCTCAGGGAGGAAACATAAGTTCTCTGTTTTCTTTCAAGATGGTATAGTTGTTTCTTCCACGAGGCAAAGTGAAGTATACCATTGTGTATGTGTGTGTGTGTTTTCTAACTTTCTGAGCTTTATGCTTTGTAGACATGCCTTCTAAATACTGGTTTGGGGCCAGAATTAAATTTTGGAGGTTTTCCAACAGTTGTTCCGTCTTCTGTGCCTCCAGGTCACATTTTGTCAGGAAAGTTCATATCAGAGTTTGATGGCCAGATGCTATTTTGAATTTGGTTGTGTTTTCTGAGCAAAATCATATGAAGCCTCAAAGGCATGATATTTATAATTTTTTGTTACCATGACTGATAAAATTTGCAAATATAGATTCAGTAGGCTATGCCTCACTTTGTAGGAAGGAAAGATTCATTATCTCCTTATTCTTCTCAGGAATCTTTTAATCATTTCTTCTGGCTATATTTTTAAGGAATTAAATGAGGCAAAAATATTAGTCTATACAGAAGATTTGAACTCAAATCTTTGAGGATACCAGTCAGAAGGGGCCATTGTTTGTTTAGTCACTAAGTTATGTTTGACTCTTTTGTGACTCCCTGGACTACAGCCTTCCAGGCTCCTCTGTCATGAAATTTCCCAGACAGGAATACTGGAGTAGGTTGCCATTACATTCTCCAAGAAGAGGCTAAGCTATGATAACAGATAGACCTAAACATGCAGTAAGTCAATGAAAAGGAAGGTTATTTCTCACTCACCTAATAATTCATAAAGTTTCAGATCAATAAAATGTTATTAGTGAAATTAGATAATGAAGAAAGGGTATTTTTGAGTATAAAATCACTCAGAGGCTCAAGAAAATGATAAGCTTTCTTCTAGCCAATCTTTAGCTTTCAAGATCACCCTGGTGGTTACTATTCCAACTAGCCAGGAAGGGTAACATGCATAGCACTCCACCTGGGCAGCTGTAGGTCAAGCCTGGAAGTGATTCAGGTCATTTCCGCTCACTTTTCATTTTCTGGAACTCAGTCACAGAGCCAGAACTAACCCTTAAACAAGTCAGTTTCTGCAGTCCAAGATTGGTGGGAGAGAAAGGTGGGCTGTTCTGGACGAAGATAAAAATAAGCTTTGATAAACAGCCTGAAATTTCTGCCCCACTGGACTATCTTGAAAATCCCATCAGGACATTGGATGCTTAGAGTTATGCAACTTGCCTGCCCCAAAGCCACAGATGATCAGACTCAGCTCTTTCTGTTGGGCTGTGCAGAACAGTTCATGGGAGGCTGTAGCAAGGACTGCATCTGCATGTGAATTGCACTGAGCTTCAAAGTCCTTTCAACATCCACAGAGAAAAATAGAACAGTTTGCAAAACCAATATGCTCACAAATGTGAAACAGCATTAACAAATGTAGCATTTGTGAACTTCAGCTAATTACTGGTACACTTCCTCCATCCTGTCATGTAAATGTACACTAGCTGCTTGAACCAAATGCAGAAACTCTTTGAACATCTGCTCTAGGCTACAGAATGCTGATTTGTATAGGCTAGGTCAAAGTATGATTTATTAAAGAAAAGAATTATATGCATTAAGCTAACATGTCTCACTGTATTATTTAAAAAACTAGAAATAGTATCCAAATCCCCAGTTCAATTCTGAAACAACTGGGGAGTGTGTATAAGATAGAAATTACCACCAAACTACTTTTTAAGTTTTTTATAAACTGAATGAACTATGACCTCACAGCAATAAGAATAGAGTAGTGAATCTTAAGCCTGGAACATACACAGAGTATTCTAAATAGAACTCTATCATCTTTCATTTTAACTATAAAAACTGTAACTGTTTCATGCTTCCTCACAAGGGGCATTTTGGGGGGAGGGTTATTTTGGGTAGTTTTTGCATTTCTGTTACCTTTACTCGCTAGAGCAAGCAGACAGTTTGCTGAGACTTCATTACATTCACTATTCAAATCTCTTATTTCATACAATACGTGAACAAACTTATTTTGAGTGCAGCGTCATTCCCAAGGATTATTTATTGTGATTGTTTTATCTATTCACTGAGAATCTTAATAGTCTTGGTTCTTTATTTCAGTGACAGCCATTCTGACAGGTAGCACCTGTGCATAGTCTGGTTATTCAAACCTTTTTCTCCTTGTCCACAGTGATCTTGCTTCCTTACCCTTCAGACAAAACTATCTTTCTCAAAGTCTCTGGTGTTTACACAGTTTACTGAAAATAATTAAATTTTATTTTTTATTTACATGGATGCAGGCCAATGTTCTTGCCTGGAGAATCCCAGGGATGGGGGAGCCTGGTGGGCTGCTGTCTCTGGGGTTGCAGAGAGTTGGACATGACCAAAGCGACTTAACAGCAGCAGCAGCAACAGCAGGCTGGTATAATGAAATAGCCTCAGACCTAGAATCAGGATTTCAGGATTCCATTTCTGGTGGATCATTCCAACTCTATGACCTAATTTCAAAAGTTACCCAAGCATATATCCATAAGACAAAAGAACTTGGGTGATTTTATAATTACTATCTTGAATTTCATGTGTGCTTGTTTTAGATTTATTTATGTATTAAACCTATAGACATGCATCACCAGATATGTAAGACATTGAGATTAAAAATGATATAATAAACTTTTTTACGCCTTAATTTAGCTCAGTTGTGCTAAGTTGCTTCAGTCATGTCTGAGTCTTTGGTACCCTGTGGACCGTAGCCT
This sequence comes from Aepyceros melampus, assembly GCA_006408695.1. Taxonomy (NCBI): domain Eukaryota; kingdom Metazoa; phylum Chordata; class Mammalia; order Artiodactyla; family Bovidae; genus Aepyceros; species Aepyceros melampus. Next base: position 63,968 of record SJXQ01008729.1, read on the forward strand.
GCCAGGCTACGAGGCAAGAATACTGGAGTGGATTGCTATGCCTTCCTCCAAGGGATCTTCCTGACCCAGGGATCAAACTTGTATCTCTTAATCTCCTGTATCAGCAGGCGGGTTCTTTACCACTGCACCACCTGGGTGCCCAACTTACCTCATAGTCTCCACTTAATAGTTGAGAAACTGACACACACACAGCTTGATGATTTGACCAAGCTTCATAGTAGCAGAGGTAGAATTCAAAGCCAGGGTGACCAGCTGTAGAGCCTGTCCCCGGAACCACTGTATACTGCCTTAAGCATAAAAGAGGACTCTGACTCTTTAAAGAGCTCACAGGCCACAGATGAAAGCTAACACGTAAACAATTAGGGTAATGTGATGTGTGCCATGCTGCTGCTGCTGCTGCTAAGTCGCTTCAGTTGTGTCCGACTCTGTGTGACTCCATAGATGGCAGCCCACCAGGCTCCCCCATCCCTGGGATTCTCCAGGCAATATTAATACTAATACATACAATGTAGAAGGTTGCTTGCTTTGTGCTAGTCACACTGCTGTTTTAAGAGTATTATGACACAATCTGCAGAGCAAATCTTCAAAGTGGGTATAATTATCCCTCATTTGTGTGTGTGTGTGTGTGTGTGTGTGTTTAATGTAAGAAAACTGAGTCTATGAGAGTTTGATTAATTTTCCCAGTACCGTATTGGTCTGAGCTGGGATTAGAAATCATATTTGCCTGATTTCACATCTTGTTTTGTTACCATCTGTCACACTCCACTGCATACACAGCAACCCTAGTTTGAAATAGTCTGACATTTATTTCTCTATTGTTGTACTTATGCTTTCCATGAAATTATAATTTTAAGAAAAAAAAATAGGTTGCCCAAATTTGCCAACAAGGCATGAAAGAACAAAATCATCATCCTTAATAACTGCTCAAAGAATTCACAAACCAAAACAACAAGATTATTTAGAATGTTTTACACTACAGTCAGACAGCTGCTTTAAACCTTTGCTTCCTGTCTGCTGGCAGTTGAATCCATGCTGTTCCTAATAAATTTAGATACTTGTATCACAGGAAGGAAAGTGAAAGTTGCTCAATCCTGTCTGACTTTTCGCCACCACATGGACTAGTTCTTGAGGCCAGATTACTGGAGTGGGTAGTTTTTCCCTTCTCCAGTGGATCTTCCCAACCAGGAACTGAACCAGGGTCTCCTGCATTACAGGAAGATTTTTTTTTACCTGACCTGCCTCCTGAGAAATACCTATGCAGGTCAAGAAGCAACAGTTTTAGCAGGACATGGGACAACAGACAGGCTCTGAATCAGGAAAGGAGCACATTAATGCTGTACATTGTCACCCTGCTTATTTAACTCCAACATAGAGTACATCATGAGAAATGCTGGGCTGGAGAAAGCACAAGCTGGAATCAAGATTGCCGGGAGAAGTATCAGTAAACTGAGATATGCAGATGATACCACCCTTATGGCAGAAAGAGAAGAAGAACTAAACAGCCTCTTGATGAAAATGAAAGAGGAGAATGACAACGCTGGCTTAAAATTCAACATTCAGAAAAACTAAGATCATGACATCTGGTCCCATCACTTCACGGCAAATAAGAGGGGAAAATAGTGGAAACAGTGGCAGACTTTATTTTAGGGGGTTCCAAAATGACTGCAGATGGTGACTGTAGCCATGAAATTAAAAGACACTTGCTCCTTGGAAGAAAAGTTATGACCAACCTAGCCAGCATATTAAAACGCAGAGACATTACTTTGCCAACAAAGGCCCATCTAGTCAAAGCTATGGTTTTTCTAGTAGTCATGTATGGATGTGAGGGTTGGACTATAAAGAAAGTTGAGCACCAAAGAATTGATCCTTTTAAACTGTGGTATTGGAGAAGACTCTTGAGAGTCCCTTGAACTGCAAGGAGATCAAAACAGTACATCCTAAAGGAAATCAGTCCTGAATATTCATTGGAAGGACTGATGCTGAAGCTAAACTCCAGTACTTTGGCCACCTGATGTGAAGAACTGACTCATTTGAAAAGATCCTGATGCTGGGAAAGATTGAAGGCGGGAGGAGAAGGGGATGACAGAGGATGAGATGCTTGGATGGCATCACCCACTCAACGGATATGAGTTTGAGTAAGCTCTGGGAGTTGGTGATGGACAAGGAAGCCTGGCGTGCTACAGTCCACAGGGTTGCAAAAAGTCAGACACGACTTAATGACTGAACTGAACTGAGCACAAAGCATGCATACATGTGCAATAGCAGACACAGACAACTTAAGAATTCTTGTGAAGTTCAGTGATGATGATACAGAAAAGATTCAAGATGATTAATTCTGCATTGCTCGCAAGTGTTCAGTTATAAAGAATTCAGCTCCATAAATTATCTTGCTTGATATATATGCTTACTGAGAAAGTTTGCTGATAAAGTTGGACTTAAATACAGGTTTGTAAGCTGCATGTTTGGCAAGGTTTCAAGTTCTGTCAGTTTGAAAAATACATTCAGAAGGAGCCACCTTGCAATTCTCAGACTTTGACCCTTGGGCAGCTTACTAGAGCATGGATCTGGATGAGAACAATATTACAGAAGCATAAACACACACAAGTATGTGACATGTATTAGTATTTGGTATTTCTTTTTTTGACTTTACCACTTTTCTTCAGTTTGGCATGGAATCGTTTTCAACCTAAAGCATTTTCAATCTGTTAGAAATTGCCTTCTTACTGATAGTTGATGGTCAATCTCTAATTGTCAATCTCTATTATATCTAATACTTGATATGCATCTTTTTTCTAAAGGGATAAATGCTAATATAGGAAGAACCAAAAACAAACACAACAAACAGTGATTGTCATTGAGCACAAATTTTTGCTTATGTACTAAAGCGAGAAAATAGTTTCATTTCTCATTTTTAGGAAAATTAAAAATAAACTAGGAATAATAAAAATTTGGCCATCTGGTCACTGAAGATGCATTTTGACTTTCTATGAACAACTGGGTCAATGATCAACATAGACCCTTAACACTAAAGACCCTTTCAAAACTTCAATAAATGTATGGAAGAATAGATTAAAGTTAAACTGGGTAGCAAACTCATTAAGTAAAAATAGCTTTACACCCTAGTCATTAACTGAAGTGTAAGTCTTAGATTTAAAACAAAGGACCAATTACATTGCCCTCAATAGAAGAAATCATGCATGCCTTAGCTGCATGTTTAATAACACAGTTTTGCTTCAAATAAGGGATTATATTAACCATAGAATTAAATCTGTAATTGTTAAATCATGAAAGTCCCAAGGTGAAAAGATTTAATTTGTAGATGTTTATGTTGATTGAGAAAAATGCTTTATTTAAAAATATGTTTTCTGAGTGATTATCATATGTTTCTAATATTCCGTGTTCAATATCTATAGGGATTTTCCTTCAAATTTCTTAGTTCTTCACATCTCTCTTAGATGCAGTTGTTGTTCTCAGTGTTATCATTTTAATTCTCTCCTTTGTCCTTGCCATGACAAAACAGAAGTCTTTCAAGTACAATCCATGTATATAGGAAATAAAAATATTTAAATACATTTCTTTAGTATTCAGATATATCTCTGAATAGTTTTATGATCTCAAAGTTACTCTTTGATTGTGAAACACTGGATCTATGTCTGCCTATGAAAATTCACGAACTTGCATTGAATCTGGCTCTGCTTCCTCTCTACTACCCACCTCCACTCTTCTTTCTGTTTCCCTTTCTGGTCTCCTCCAGCTCATGGCAGTCTGACTGATCAAGCAGAGCCATGCTCCCTAATTCCTATGGGGCTAAACAAATGCTTCTGTTTCTGTCAGGGAGACCACCCTTTCCTTTATTTCCTTTTTCTGAAAAGAAAGAAAGTCTCATACTCAGTCATGTCTGACTCTTTGCAACACCATGGACTATATAGTCCATGGAATTCTCTAGGCCAGAACACTGGAGTGGGTAGACTTTCCCTTTTCCAGGGGATCTTCCCAACACAGGGACTTTTTTTTTTTCTTTTTTGAGTACCTTCAAATTCAGTTTTATCCTTCAGATATCATTAAGGCCAAGGCCTCTTGGAAGCTTTCATTGATACCTAAAGGCATCTTTCTGATAGCCATGACTAGCATGTTATGAATGGTTTATCAAAGCACTTGTCACAGTTTATTACAACTTCACGTTTCTTTTCTCTTTCTTCTTTCCTAGATACTGAACTGACTGAAGACTCATATCCCTGGTCCTAAGACCTTGATAGTGTCATAGTAAGCAATAAATAAATAGGTAAATAAATACATAGATAAATGTAGATTTACTAAAGTGCTTCATTATTCTATAAATGTCATATGAACTAGTACTTTATTTAGGCGAAACAAAATATGTGTTTTTTATGTCCTGAGTTGTTCCAGGTGTTAATTAGCTTATCAAGAAATTTAAAAACAGGAGAATAGCTTAAATTACAAGCCATATGAAAGATGAAAAAAAGGGAAAGTTAAGGTAGGGGCACAAAATGGCACAGAAACAAAAGCTTAGGTGATAATTGTGAATACAAATAAGAGTCATTTTTCTTCTGGTCCTATGATAGTTAGTATCTTTGTCCAATTCCAACTCTGAATGCTGAGTTTTCCTCTGTATTTAAAGTATATATTTGTTACCTGCCATTTCTTCTAGTTTTATACAGAACGTGTATATCTAACTTGCCCAAAGTTTTGGAGAAAACTTTATGAACAGCCTAAGAAAAGTGGTCATTTCCTCAGAGTCCTCTTCTTATCTCTCCCTGGTGGCCCCTCATTTCAGGCTTTGATACAATTGTACTAAGTTATACTGATCCGTGATATTAATGTACTTAACAATTAGATTGAGTTTTTGTTGCTGTCTCCTTAGTTGTACTTGAAGTAACATCGGACACGACTTCACTTTCACTTTCACTTTTCACTTTCATGCACTGGAGAAGGAAATGGCAACCCACTCCAGGGTTCTTGCCTGGAGAATCCCAGGGATGGGGGAGCCTGTTGGGTTGTCGTCTATGGGGTCACACAGAGTCGAACACGACTGAGCGACTTAGCAGCAGCAGCAGCATACTAATTGGTACATTCTACTCCACATGTTTGGAGTTAGTTATATTGGAAGATAAAGTGCACATTTGCATAAATGAATATATATCAGATGCAAAATAATGCACAAATAAGTGCCTGTGATTTACTGGATAAAATCTTAGCTCACACTGCACTCAAAAGTATCTTTACCTTTTGACCACAGGAAGAATTAATGAATTCTATTTTATTGGATATTATGTGTGCAAAATATTTTCTGATTCCCAATACAATGATCAATATATAAATCTTAATGACGTGAGTGAAAATTGAAATAATGTCTACACCTCTTTTTACCTTAAACTAGTTGGCTATAATTTTTTCTGACTAATTAATACCTTCTTTCTTCATGTCTTTTTCTTCTTAAAAATCAGGATGCTATTAATAATTTTAATCTCACCGAACTTTAATTTTCTTATGTAAAAAATGGAATTAAGCTTTTCTCTGGGTGAAAGCACTGTATAAATGGCAGTCTATCTTTACTGAATCCACCTAATAATTTCGGTTAAAAAAATGGTATCAGAAATAAGTTAGTTTTATTGTCCGGGAGAAAAATATATATAATTTTGGAACAAACCTAATATCTCTTTCCTGCTTTGCCTAAACTCTTTTAAAGATTAGCATTGACAAAGACACACTTTGTCAATGCTAATCTTTAAAAGAGTTCACCTGTCAACTATTTTTTGAGTGCCTCCTATAACTTCCCTGGTGGCTCAGAAGTTAAAGCGTCTGCCTCCAATGCGGGAGACCCGGGTTTGATCTCTGGGTCAGGAAGATCCCCTGGTGAAGGAAATGGCTATCCACTCCAGTATTCTTGCCTGGAGAATCCCATGGACAGAGAAACCTAGTATATTACAGTCCACAGGGTCGCAAAGAGTTGGACACGACTGAGCGACTTCACCTTCACCTTCACCTATAAATCTGGTGCTGCTCTATGTGACAGGAACATATTATTGTAGAAAGGAAAGGAAAATCCTTTATGACAAGAGCTTACATTCTAGAGTAAATTCATGCAAAGAGATATATATATATTTTTTCAGCTGTTAACAGTGGGCCAGACACTGTGATGGGTGCTGTATGTATATTGTATCATCTCATTTAATCTTTACCCAAACCTTGAAAATTATCTATGATTGCTCCATATTTACAGAATTGGAAATTGAGAATCAGAAAGTTAAAGTGGTTTCCCAAGATCTCAAAGTTAAGTAAATTATATAACAAGGGTTCAAATAAGTTATACCTGACTATAAGGCCTGCATTTCTAAAAGTGTGTGTGTGTATATTTAGTAGCTCAGTAGTATTTGACTCTTTGGAACTCTATGGACTGTAGCCTGTCAGGCTCCTCTGTCCATGGGATTTTTCCAGCAAGAATACTGGAGTGGATTACCATTTCCTCCTCAGGGGATCTTCCCCACCCAGGAGTCAAACAGGCCTCTTCTGTGTTTCCTGCATTGCAGGCAGAGTCTTTACCTGGTCCCTGGGGAAGCTCTAAGAGAGTTACTCTTAATTGAAAAAGTACATACTAATAAGTGGAAAACAGAGGACTTGTCACAGTATCAGAGAACCCTCCCCTTTTTACCAGCAGCATTCATTTTGAAGGGCTAGGTTTTGCAGGATTTCCTGATTTCTAGTATCTGAGATTCTGCTTCCCTATGGAGATCTTGATTAGTCTACGATACAATCTACGTTTTCTAGATTCTAGATTTGACTTGCATGAATCAGCTTTACTGATATTTTAGACCCTGGTTTCTCATTTCCTGTTTATCCAAATTTAATTGAATTCATGGGCTTTATGGATATTCATTTTTCTACTTTAATTAACAATAAAAATTATGGAGCTAGTATCCTCTAGGCCACTTCCAGGGTTGGAATGCAAATGCAGATAAAACAGAGAATCTGTCCAAATTGAATCCACTAGCTCCAGTGTTCTTGCTTGGAGAATCCCAGGGATGGGGGAGCCTGGTGGGCTGCCATCTATGGGGTCACACAGAGTTGGATATGACTGAATGACTTAGCAGCAGTAGCAGCTCCCTTTGGCTTAGCTAATCTGCTGGTTCACATTTTTTCTTTCATCTTATGTGTATGTGTATTAATCTCTTAAGGTCTATTTATGATAAATGTCATGATTTGAGTTATTTTTTCAATTTGATGAGAAATATATGTACATAGTTACATATTTTATATATAATACATATGTTGTTGTTTAGTCACTAAGTTGTGTTTGACTTTTTGCAATTCCATGGACTCTAGCCCACCTGTCCCCTCTCAGTGGGATTTCCCAGGCAAGAATACTGGCGTGGGTTGCCATTTCCTTCTCCAGGGTAAGTTCTTGACCCAGGGATTGAATCCACATCTCCTGCATTGGCAGGTGGATTCTTTACCACTGAGTCACATGGGAAGTCCAAGACAAAGAAGTATGTATATATATTTCTTATCCAATTTTTTGTAGATGTGTGTATATACATACATAAGCAAATATAAAGAAATGTACATATTCATATATTTATTATAGCTATAGTATATTGTCAATCATGAATATACTATATTCATATACAAATGAGGAATATACAGAGAAAAACAAAAGAATAATCATCTACAAAATCTCCCTACCCAGAAAGTTTTGTATAAAATCTTAAAATTTTAATAAATAACTCAAAATGAACTTATATGTAAATAAATAAATTTATCCTTTAAAGTTCTGTAAATAACTCAAAATGTGCTTATTTGATCAACAAACTAGTCCAATCTATACAAAATAAGTTAAATATACTTAATATTTCATTAAAGTGGTATTTAATTTAATTCAATAGAAATCCACATGAAAGTGCTATGAGTACAAAGTATGCGGTGAATATTATTTAGGTATGAGAAATATACATGTGCTTATGTGTAATGAATGAGGCAGACGTAGTAGATGAATACTAACATATTACATATTTCTAAATTAGAGGAACATAAATCTCTTCCTCAAATTGACTTCCGCATAACTGAATGTACCAGAGCTTATGAAAATTTATTACATTCCATCTGAACCTCATTTGGGAACAGTGACAAAGTTTCTCTTCAAGTTATTCACAAAGCTACTGCAATTTTATATGCACAATCAATATTGATTAATAACCATGAAAAGAGGGCTGCCTTGAACCTGGTGTAATTCCATCTTCAGGGAATCTCCAGATTATCAGGGGACGTGCAGTATCATGCTGCTGGAGAGCACTATGCTCAATTTTGGGCTTTGACAAACTGAAGTTTGTTCAGGAGGTTTTGGCTAATTTCCTTTGGGAAATCAGTAAAACCCACGGATAGTGCTCAGTTTCTGACTTTGAAAGGGGTGAATTCACAAAATTAATACTTTTCAAATTTCCTCAAAACCAGAAACATATACACTTAGACTCACACACCTACATGGCTATATGTCACTGGTATACATGTGACAAAATTATTCCAAATTAAGGCAAAATTTAGGGCATGACCAGAAATCTGACCAAACTTACATAAAATATTTATTCAAGAGATGTAAATTTAACTGATCCATCAGTATTCAGTTCTTCATGGCACATTTAAGAAAAGGTTAGCTACCAAAGGCATTGTTTGAGAAGCAACAGTAAACATTGAATGTTTAAATCCATGTAAAAAGTACTATTGAGTTCATTTTCTTAATATTTTTAATATTATGTTGGTACTAATATTTCCACTTATGATTATACTTCAACTGAAATTAGTTCTTATAAAACATAGTCTGTATTACAACTATAATCAACACATCCTTAACTTCATTTTTTACTTTCCCCTTTTTCCTTCTGATTTTCCTTCTCAAGTTAAAGTTGGTTAACAATGCTTTCCTTTCTCCTGTTTGAGATGTCTGAAATTCTACAAAAGCCACTGAAGCACCCTTTTCAACTGATGGAATGTCTCGAGGCTATGCTTCAAACTTTCCTCCTCCCATTTTGTGTTTGAAGACAGTCTTCCAGGGGTCTCCTGTGTTTCTGCACATCTTGTGAGCAGAGGCACTGACAGCTTTTGTTCCTGACAATCTTTTCAAGGATGTTTGATAGCGAACAGTCTTGGAAGATAGAAGAAGTGGTTCTCTTCATGGAGCAAAGGGCAGGTTTGTTTATGGTCCAGTATCATAAAGAAAATTTCTTCCTCTGTGGCAAAGGGCTGGTTTGCTTGCTGCCATTATATATGAAAAAAAAAAAAATTGAGTTTCTAAGCCCAAGGAACCTCAGCTATAACATAAACCTACTGTGTGTATAGATTTCCCTTAACCCTCATCATATCACCTTGCAGTAATTGGGACTTGGGGAACTGACATAAGAAAATGACAATACTCTGGCTATTGCTATTTCTACGAGTAATAAATTGTCCTTTGCTTCTGTCTTCTGTCAGCATTTATGAAACTGTGGCAGATCCCTCACAGTTCTTGACATCTGTCTCCCTAATTTCTGTCCTTCTGCTTCATATAAGGACGGTTTTCTCTACACAGATCCTTCAGATGATAACTCATTGGCCAATCTTTCTCTCAATTCAATTTCTTTCCATATTTCTGCATCCTTATCTGAACTATATCAGTCAAAAGTACCAACTTGTCCAGAATAAAAAACAAAACAAAAACAAAAACAAAAAAAACAAAAATCAAGTTAAATGATAGGTGACAATGAACTAAAGCCAGAGAGGAATAAAGGATAGAAACAAAAGTGTGAACATGCATACAAGTGGATTATACATGGAGTACAGACCCATGTAAATCCATATGGCAGCCTGTTTTCAACTGTATCCCCATGGGAGACATCACTGTAGAGATACATTAATTCTAGGAGATGAGAGTAGGCTGCATTGTCAGGCTGGGTGTCTTGCTTCTTTGACAGATTGACTCTGCTTTCTCTTTTCTTAGGGCTCATTGCTAAAAGTATTACCTCCTTTTAGTCCTATTTCTCACCTCTTCTCTCAATCCCCCCAGCAATAAAATATGTACACTCATGTTCAGATAAGCATGACTAGTGATAAAATAATCAGAAATTTTTATTTGAGTGAATAATATTTATTAACTCTTATTTTAGAGAGTTCCAGAATGTGAGCAGTAACTCACTGCAACAAGAGTCCTAAGATTTAACGGGAAACTTATCATAAATGCATATTTCCAGGTCACATATCCTAAATATTTTTATTCAGTAGGCCTGGTGGGACACAGATTTTCCATTTCTAGTAAGCTTTTGGGTAACTCTTCTGAAGTTTGTCTCAGAATATTATATAGAAACTCTGCTCTAGAAACCACCTCATTCTGGCATATGCACGTTTGCTCAGTTGTTCAGTCACTCAGTCATATCCAACTGTTTGCCACCCCATGCCAGGCTTCTCTGTCCCTCACCATCTCCCAGAGTTTGCTCAAATTCATGTCCATTGAGTAGGTGATGCTATCCAACCATCTCATCCTCTGTCATCCCCTTCTCCTCCTGCATTCAATCTTTCCCAGCATCAGGGTCTTTTTCAATGAGTCAACATCAAATGTATAGCTTAGCCGCTGACAAATGTTTGATGGCAATAATTTGCCCTGGAAATACTCAACTACTGAGTGTGTTTTGATAGATACTTTTGACCCATAAAATTGAGACTAAATATATGAAAAATGCTTAGTGTTAGTATCTGGGGATCTATTTGGAAAATTTTCTTCTGATCTATGGTACAATTCTATGTATTCATTATTAACAATGGCTACATAGATAAAGAATTATAAATGTGAGGAAAAAAATGGAAAGTTGTAGCTTGAAAACACTTCTAGTAAAAAACTATTATCCCCCAAATATTCAATTAGGATAAGTCAAACAATGTGAACAATTTTGAGAGAAAGACTAAAGGTATCTTTGAAAAGTAAAAACTATTTCAGTCACTACTGTTGAGATCATAATACATGAAATAAGCTATTAATGAAAAAATGTCTGTCATCAGTGTTTTGAAGTGCATTTAGAGGAAGGGTGTAACATAATGACATTGATTGTTCTGCAAGTATCACTTAATAATCTAACTTCTTAATAATGAGGTTCATGGAAAAATTATTTCTTCATTTTCTCAATATTGTCCAAGCCAATAGAATTAAAACTCAAATGATAGGAATATCATAGTAACAGTTTTTCTCTTTAAGTATAAAACAGCATGCTTCTGGAATTCCACACTTAAATTTAATCAGAATACACTTCAGGTGAAACCCATGAGAATGAAGACAACCCCGTGAGTCCAGGGTGCTTCAGAAATAAGAATACCATAGTTTAGGATTGGGATGGTATTGAAAACATTGCCATCTACACATTAAACTGAATTGTTGTTACTAAAACAATTCAATCAATATTCTAACAGGTAAACATTTGCACTGCCAAAAGGTACTATTTATCAATAGACTTCCTCTTAAAAAATAGCAACATAAGCTTCAGACAGTATTTTCCAGGTGTTTAATCTTCCCTTTGAATTTTTTTAATAAAAGGTGATGGGACTTACAGTTTACGACAACTTTCACTTTTTTCACATCTGGGAATGACACATCATTTTCTGCACTGCATTCATATTCTCCAGCCTGGTCCCTTGTAATTCCATAGATGTCCAAATATTGTCCGTTTTCAAATGGTTTTGCTACATGAGAAAAATTTTAAAAAGTACAGTGTGTTTAATTGTATCTGCCTGAGGCTTCATTCAAGTAAAACAACAATCACATGTCTTCCTATTAGATATTGCTGACAGAATAATTTCAAATGAAACTGGGGAATTATTAAACCTTTTGTTCTCATGTTCAGAGGTAAAGTCAGAGAAAAAAGCAGAAACTGAACAACGGATACTAAAACAACTGTTTCCCCAGAACAGGATATACATGTGTACTTTTTAATTGATTGTGGTCTCCTAACCTCCTCACACATCAAATCAAGCTCTGCACATTTCTGTAATTGAGTTCAACAACCTCCTAGCAGTGTAGAGCAAATTCAGTAATATGACTTGGTACATATTGACTTTTATATAGTGTAAGCTAGCAACTTGACATCTAACCTAACTAAATGTTACTTTTCTTTTCGGGAAATCTCACACTCATTCACAAGGTTTCAAGCTAGATGGCTTAATAAAGTATGGAGATGTATAAAACATTGCCATATTTCAGTGTTCATACTTATTAAGGTTTTGAAGGAAGGTACACTATATATAACCCACAGAGAACGAAATGGCAACCCACTCCTGTGTTCTTGTCTGGAGAATCCCAGGGATGGGGGAGCCTAGTGGACTGCCGTCTATGAGATCGCACAGAGTTGGACACAACTGAAGTGACTTAGCAGCAGCTGTGTGTGCATGCTAAGTTGCTTCAGTTGTTTCCAGCTCTGACTCTTTGCAACCCTATGGACTGGAGCCTACTAGGCTTCTTTGTCCATGGGATTCTCCAGGCCTGAATACTGGAGCGGGTTGCCATGCTGTCCTCCAGGGGATCTCCCCGACCCAGGGACTGAACCCTCATGTCTCCTGCATTGGCTGGTGGGTTCTTTACCACCAGCAGCATCTGGGAGGCCCTATAATCTGCAGTGTTTAGAATTTATATGATTAAGTCATTTCTCCATTTATCTGGCCAATCATAGCTTGTAGGTAGAGGAGAGTTATACTTCTGAGATGATAATCAGTTGATAAGCTATTGCAGGTATACAGAAGCAAGCTTATAAAAGAAGCAATTGTCTTCAAATTCATATGCTTAAAATCTGATTTTATAATCACTTCTTTGCTCAACCTAGTTCCTTTATCTGACTACAATTCACTAATGTAATATTGATTTTCTATTGTTTCCTTCTGTTTCTCTTATTTTTCACCTATACAATGAAGATAATCTAGGCTTAAATGTGTCTGTAAAAACTATTGAAATATAGGGAGGACAAAATCCTTATTCACATCTAAGAATTTTAAAATATAATGGATTATGAAGGGGGATATTAAACAGAAATTAAAGTATGGGGAAAATTGATATCCTATATCAGAATTAAATAATCTCATTAGGCAGTATAAAATGAAGCCTATCACATGTGAAAAGGTAAAATGTTGTGAAAACTTGTAAAAGCAAACTTAATAAGGGTTAAACCTATTTTCAAGAGGAGTGGGATGGGAAGGGAGATGAGAGAGTGGTCAAGAGGGAGGGGACATGTGTATACTTATGGCTAATTCATGTTAAGGTTTGACAGAAACCAGCACAATTCTGTAAAGCAATCATCCTTCAATCAAATACTAAGTATATTTAATTTTTTTTTAATGACTGGGAATGAGAAGAAAAAATTAATAGGACCAAAAAATAGGTGCACATAAATGATCACAAACTATAATTGTTTGGAACAGCATAAAATTAGTAAATTTGTGTTAAAATGTGATTTTATAGTATATTACAGAGTATATAATATATATTATATACATAGATACATATACATAATAATAATGATATAGCTTTTTAATTATAATCACTGTTCAAAAAATTTTTACATTGGGAATTCCATGGTGGTCCAGTGGTTAGGACTCCAACTCCATTTTTCCACTGTAGGGGCATACATCCCATCCCTGGTTGCGGAAATAAGATCCCACTAGCTGCCTAGTGTAGCCAAAAGAAAACAACAAGAAATGCGTATCTGAAAATGTTACGTGCATGTTTCCATTTTTGTGTACTGATATAATTTTAAGAAATGTTACCCCCTAAAATGTGTGTTTTTGATAAATAAATCATTAAATATGATGTGTATTAGTGTATGCAATTGTTTAAAGAAATACATTAGATTTGTATGTCTATGGGGAATAAAAAGTATAATAAAAAAGGGAAAAATAGGTTTCTGAAATATAAAAAGAAGCATTGTTTTTCTCTCCTAAATGGTTAAATGACATATTTTGAAAGATTGACAGCAACTAAAGAAGTTGTGTGATAAGATTTCTTTCAGCTCTAGAGGACACCATTTAAATCTATTGAACGTTTGTTCATAGAGTTCACTGTACAATCTATGCACCTAGATTCAAAGATCCTTCTCCAACCTCATCAGGAAACAATGTATTTACAACTACCAGAATTATCAAAAGATATTTATGCATTGCATAAATCAATACCTATAGGGCCAATGAATGGGCAATACTGCCAATACTAGCTATCGATAAGATGACACTAATAAAAAAAGCAGAAATGTATGGCCAGTGTCTTAATTTTCCTCACTAGATTCCTGAGACTTTAGTCTACTCCCTTAATTCCATTTACTATGCATCAGCTCTTCCCAAAGGTGTGCTCTAAATATTCTCTTGTTTTTATACAAATACAGCTCTGTTTCCATCCTGAACTCATCTTGCTCTTTTCTCAGTCTAATCTAGCCATGCTTGAATTCCAAATTTGAAACTTGCAGTTGTTTTGCCTAGAATTTATACTCTGGAGTATACTGGTTGTCAATAATTTGCTTGGTTGTCTATCTGGCATTTGTTATCCTGTCTTCCTGAGTCATAATTCTTTACCTTAGTTTTAGACTCAAGGAAACCAAACTTGTCCTTAGATACTCGTCAGGGTCTCCCTCTATTTCCATCACTCTCCTAGCAAGGTGAGAGAATTTGGCATAGTACACTGAAATGCAGAGATTAACATTTTAGGGGAAAGACCAAGGCTGAAGGGATATAGTGACTTGGAATCCTTACCACTGCCAAGACTTCACAATGTTTATGATGTTGATGTACTATCCTAGGGTACTCCTTATAAATCTGAAGATGTATTAAAAATTAATGGAGTATTTTTATTTCTTAGGGTGCCAGTTATAAATATTAGTGAGCTATAAACTGTTTTGACTGTTTCTGCTTATGGGTTTTACCATTCATCATGAGTACAGATGACAATTCCTGTTTTGTTGTTTCTGTGTTTCTAGCTCAAGCATAGTACTTGAAACAGTATATACTTGGTAAATATTTATTGGATAAATAAATGCATATATTGATTAAAGAATTAATAAAGCCCTATAAGGGTAGTGCACAAAGAATCTAAAGTAAATGCCCATATTCAAAGAAGTTATCAGTTTTCTTTCAGCAGAGAGGAAGGGAAAGAACTTTAAAGAGTTATCATCCTTACTGATTTCTTGACAGGACAGTGACGGCAGTGGTGAGAACAGACTGTGTAGCTGTCATAGATCCTTTTTGAAGATTATAAAGACTAACAAAAACTTAAATACAATATTGAAGAAAAAAAGCTAAGTATTGCCTGTAATCTAAACAATAGTTTTATTTTGTGTTTAATGTCCTCTACACATGTGTAGACACTTCTCTAGAATATAGAGAACTGAAGAAATTCCACAAGCTTTCAGTCATGCCACTATTATTATCCTCTTCAAAGGGAAACCTTAGAAATAGTATGCAGCTATACTTTATAATATCACTCTCATACTGATTTCTGATAAGAATCTGGCCAGAAAGAGTTCTATCAGTTCAGTTCAGTTCAGTTCAGTCGCTCAGTCGTGTCCGACTCTGCGACCCTATGAATCGCAGCATGCTAGGCCTCCCTGTCCATCATCAACTCCCAGAGTTCACCCAAACTCATGTCCATCGAGTTGGTGATGCTATCCAGCCATCTGATCCTCTGTCATCCCCTTCTCCTCCTGCCCCCAATCCCTCCCAGCATCAGAGTCTTTTCCAATGAGTCAACTCTTCGCATGAGGTGGTGGCCAAAGTATTGGAGTTTCAGCTTAGCATCAGTCCTTCCAAAGAACCCCAGGGCTGATCTTTAGAATGGACTGGTTGGATCTCCTTGCAGTCCTATATTGGCCGCTAAATGATATCTAGATTTGGCTTTATGGTTTGGAAAAGCATGTGAAATTGTTAGTAACAACATCATATTTCTACAAAGTGCTAATATGTTTGCAGAAAATAAGTTTGAAAAAATAAGTCCCCTTTCCCTTCATTTCTAGTACACTGGGTGTGTGCTCAGTTCGATTCTTTAGTGGTATCCAATTCTTTGCAACTCTATGTGCTGTATCCTGCCAGGCTTCTTTGTCCATGGGATTCTCCAGAGATGAATACTGGAGTGGGTTCCCATGCCCTCCTCCAGGGGATCTTCTGGACCGAGGGATCAAACCCCTGTCTCTTGTGTCTGCTGCATTGGCAGGTAGGTTCTTTACCACTCAGGCCACCTGGGAAGTCCTTCTAGCACATTATCCTTCACTAATTTTCCTCTCATCTCTCTAACTTTTTATTTTTTCAAAATCCTACACATCTCCCAAATATTGCTTCTGTCCTATGATCTCCTTTTTTCCTCATTTAGTACATTTTCCAAAATTCAAGGGATCTTGTTCACTCATTTTCATTCCATTATTATCTACATGCTGATTAGCATCTGATTGATCTGTTTAACTTATATCTGTATCCTGAATCTTGGGCACAAGTATTCAGCTAGACATCTCCCTTTGGATGTCTCACAGGCATCTCAGAATCAAATCACCAAAACTAAACTTAACTTTCCTGCCATACTTGAATCCCCGCACCCCTCCCCGAGTTCCAAGTCTCAGTGACTGATCTGATTATCATCCAGTTGCTCAAGCCACAAATCTTAGCATTAACTTTGACAGCACCTTTTGTCTTAGTTCATAAACCATCAGTCACCATGTCCTGTCAATTTTACCTCCTAAATAAATTCTCAAACCTCTCCTAGGAGCCCCTATGTCTCAGTTACTTATCTCTGAATGCATATACTCAGATGTGCCAATGACTGCATACTGCTTTGCAGTCATTTCAGTCATTTTCCAAAACACTTGCTCAGAAACAGTCAACCCATTTTTCAAGGCTGCCCTGCAGGAATATTATTTTTTAGAGTCTCATAGCCATTTATTACTAAATAGTTCTCTGCAACTGAATTTTAAAACACTCTGAATGCTTCACTTCCATTTATGATTGTAATCATTTTCGGTCATCTTATTGTCTACCAGCATATTTATGTAAGTATCTCCTCTATGCATTTTACCATATTGAATGGTTAGGGATGAGGGTTCTAGAACTAGTCTATATGCCTTCAAATGTCAGCTCTGTCATTTACAAGCTCTGTGACCTGATACATGGTATTTGACCAATAGTTTACTCAGATATGATGTGTGAGGATAGTAACAGAAACTGCCTCAGATGTATGGCTGCTGTGAGGATTAAGAGGGTTAATGCAAGTAAAGTGTTTAGAACATGATACATCATAGGAAATATACATATGTATACATAAACATATTTGCCAAACTAATATGTAATATTATAATATTATATATACATATTAGCATCCTACAGAAGTATAATGAAAAAAGGAATGGAAATATTAAAAAATCAAAATTATTAACATAGGAATATAAAATATTTCAAATGAAATATTGATTTAACTTAATTGGAAGTCTAGATACCAAGAAAAAACTTCATTAAACTTTTAAGTATTTATCTGAGCATTTTGAGGTATTTATCTAAACTGAAGCAGATGGAGAAAAGAGCACAAATAACCAAACAAATCTTTAAACCAACAGAGCCTCAGTGATATATGGAAAATATAAATTTATCTCATATATGGATAACTGAGTCCCCTAAAGGGGATAGAAAAAAATATTTGAAGAAATAAAGGAGGTTTTTTTTCTTCCAAATTTGACACATACAATAAAACTTCCAGATAAATGAAGTTAATGATCTCAAATCAGGATAAACACAAATAAAAATCACTCAAAAGCACAATATAATCAACTTGCTAAAAATCAAAGAGAAAGAGAAAATTTAAAAAGCATCCAGAGACAAAATAAACATGACATGTCAAGAAAGAGAAATAAATATTTGTTGCACTTGTCTGAAGTACATAAGCCAGAAGACAATGGAACGCCACAAAAATGAATAAAATTCTAGTATCAGTCCTGTAAGCTTCGATCTTAAGAAGCTAGAAGAAGAAAAACAAATGAAACCTAAATTAAATAGACTTGTGGAAATAATAAAAATCAGAAATCAGTAAAATTAAAAACCACCAGTCAATAGAGAAAATCAATGAAACCAAAAGTCAGTCTTTTAAAAGATCACTCAAGTGGGAAAAGCTTGGCCAGGCTGATAAAAAATAGAAAGATGACACAAATTATTGATATCAGAGGTGAAAGAGAGGATATTGCTATAGTCATAAGAAAAACTGAATAGCTACTAAGCAAATATGAAGAAAACTCCCTAACATTTAACTCAAGAATTTAGATTAAATGGACAAATAGCTGGAAAGACACAAATCTCAAAACTGACTAGAAGAAATAGAAAATCTGAATATTCAAAATATATTCAATTATAATAAATTAAAAGTGAAAGTCGCTCACTTGGGCTATACAGTCCATGCCATTCTCCAGGCCAGGATACTGGAGTGGATGGCCATTCCCTTCTCCAGGGGATCTTCCCAACCCAGGTCTCCCGCATCACAGGCAGATTTTTTACCAGCTGAGCCAAAGGGAAGCTCTAAGAAGTTCAATTTATAACTTAAAAGTTCCCACATAGAAAATTCCAGAATCATGTTTAGTACAATTTTTAAAAAGAAATAATGCCAGACTTATACAAAGTCTTTCTGAAAATGGAGGAGAAAGAGAATTCCCCAGATCATTTTGTAAGACTTACATTACCTCAGTATCAAAACTAATGACAACAAAAGATAAAAAAAAAACATAAATGTAAGCACAACAATCTTTTAACAAAATCTTAGTAAACAAACCTAGTGACATATACAAATGATAATATACCATTATCAAGTATACTTTATCCCAGAATTGAAAGGCTGGTGATACAACTGAAATATCAAATAATGTAATTTGCTTTATCAAGAACAACAACAATCTACATTATCTCTAAATGCAGGTAAATCATTGAAAGCATTCAACATTCATTCAAGATAATGTTTCAGAAAACTTAGAATTGAAGGAAACTTCTCAACGTGACAAAAACTTCTGTGAAAACCTTACATCTAACCTCATACTTAATGATGTAAATGTTAATGCTTTTCCTCTAAAATGAGGGTCAAGGCAAGGTTGTCCACTCTGACCCAAAGCTGACATCTTATATATAATTTCACTCAACAATCATCATTGAATTTAATGTGAATCATAAAGCTATAAATATTCTAGGAGAAAACAAGGGGAAAAATTTGTTTTGGGCTGAAGGTTCTTAGATATGACACCTAAAGCACAAGACATATAAGAAGATATGGATAAATTGGATTTCATCAAAATTAAACAAAACTTTGCTTTATAAAACACACCATTAATTAAATAGAAAGTCAAGCATATAGCAGGATAAAACTTTCTGAATCATATTGGACAAAGGACTTATATCAAGCATACATAAGGAACTCTCAAAGCTCAATAAAAATATACAACTTAATAAAGAAATGAACAAAAGATTTAAATAGATGACTTTTTTTTTTTTAAAGAAAATC
Organism: Aepyceros melampus; assembly: GCA_006408695.1. NCBI lineage: Eukaryota > Metazoa > Chordata > Mammalia > Artiodactyla > Bovidae > Aepyceros > Aepyceros melampus. The sequence continues at coordinate 83,484 of SJXQ01008729.1, forward strand.
AATTATTAAATAGATATGTCAAAAGGTGATAAACATCAGTGCTCAGTCGCTTCAGTCATGTCCAACACTTTTTGATCCCTTGACTGTAGCCCACCAGGCTCTTCTGTCCATGGGACTTTCCTAGCAAGAATACCAGAGTGGGTGGCCATGCCCTCTTCCAGGGGATATTCCTGACTTAAGAGATTGAATCTGCATCACCTATTTCTCCTCTATCACAGGGAGATTCTTTGCCACTGAACGACCAGGGAAGTTCCAATAAACATCATTAGTCATTATGCAAGTTAGGAAAACCAAAACCAAAATGAGATTTCATTGTATATGTATTAAAATGGGAAACACACACACACACACACAGACACACGCAAAACAACACTAATTAGTGCTGGTAGAAAGCAGAGTACTTGGAGCTCATCTATGTTACTGGTAGAATGTGAAAAGGCACTGTCCTTTTGAAAAATTTGTCAGCTTCTTATAAAATTAAGCATGCATTTACTATGTTACCTAACAATTTTACTCCTAGAGAAATTTACACAGAAACCTGTATACAATGTTTATGTTGACTTTATTGGCAATTACTAAAAATGAAAGCAATGGTCCTTTAAATAGTGAATGAAGAAACAAATTGTGGTACACCCCTAAAATGCAATAACATCTGTCAATAAAATTATTTATAAAGTGACAGATGTTTATATATATCTATATGGAGAAGGCAATGGCACCCCACTCCAGTACTCTTGCCTGGAAAATCCCATGGATGGAGGAGCCTGGTGGGCTGCAGTCTATGGGGTCGCTAAGAGTCAGACACGACTGAGTGACTTCACTTTCGCTTTCATGCATTGGAGAAGGAAATGGCAACCCACTCCAGTGTCTTGCCTGGAGAATCCCAGGGATGGGGGAGCCTGGTGGGCTGCCGTCTGTGGGGTCACACAGAGTCAGACAGGACTGAAGCGACTTAGCAGCATATATATATATATATATATATATATATATATATGCAACATGGATTAATCTCAAATACATTTTACTAAATGGAAGAAAATAGACCCAAAAGACTACATGTATGACTTCATTTGTATAACATTCCATATTACTATAGATGTAAAGAGATGGAAAAGCTGGTTGACTATAGAAGAGCATCATGAAGGAATTTCTTAGAGTCTTTTAACTGTTTTGTATCTTGATTGTGGTGGTGAACACATATAGATGTATTTGTTAAAACCCATAGAATTTTATGATACCTAAGAGTGGTTATTTACTTTGTGTAAATTAATAGACAAAGCATTTTGCTATGTAACATACAGTTACATACTCAATAAAATGACCCAAATAAAAAAGACAAATGTTGGTGATGAAATGGGGCCTGTAACACAGCTCTGTCCTAAGGAAAACACATGAAAAATTTTTTCCCAATCCTTTCAGTCCTAGAGGGACGGGGGAGTTTTAAGGGTATCTGTCAGTTCATGGTGAACATATTTGAGAAGTTCTGCAGCAGTGATGTGAATTACAACTCACTCTGCTATCTGCTGCCTTAGGATTTCAGCTGAAGGTTCCTTTTAGCATCCTATTACATTAGCTTTGTGACCCAAGGCCCTCTGTGAATAATACACTCTGTACTCCAGGGTCTGGCTAGAGAATGGAAGTTTGATTTCTATTATCACAAGTTCACATAGAGGAATAGCATTCATAAGGGATTACTTGAAGGGAATTCATTCATTTCTTCAGCTGTTTAATTTTTTTCTTCTTTGCAGAATAAGCCAGCATATTAGACTGTCCCTTTTCATTATTTTATTATGGTTCCTATTAAAATTTCCTTTACCAAACCTTGCTTTAGTGTTATCATACCAGTATTTGAGAGCCATTATAAGAACGACCATATGAAATTTTCCATTATAGTTTTATCAGAAAAGTTACTGCGGTCCTACTGCTGTAATTGATGTGTCCACTTACTGAAGACCCCTGGGAAAAAATCACTGTGTATCTTAGTAATAGGAAAAGCTCTTACTTTTGACATTCTAATTTGCATTGATATTATGATACATGATTGTATACATTGTTTGCTCCCCTCTTCCTTCTTTCTCCAAGGCCACTAGATAATTTAAAACCGAAATAAAGGAAACTATATTTTTGATTTCATAGCTGTGAAAAGAAGAGAAGCAAGAAGCTAAGGAGAAAAGGAAAGATATAAGCATCAGAATGCAGAGTTCCAAAGAATAGCAAGAAGAGATAAGAAAGCCTTCTTCAGTGATCAATGCAAAGAAATAGAGGAAAACAACAGAATGGCAAAGACTAGAGATCTCTTCAAGAAAATTAGAGATACCAAGGGAACATTTAATGCAAAANTCAGCCCTCTTTACTCCATCTAATTTTCCTACTACACTATTTCTTCCTAATCTATTCTTATATTTCTAAATAAATAAGTGTTCCTCGCCGACGCCGTCCCCCCTTCGAATTCCCTGGACCCACTGGGGCTAGACCCCGGCAGCTACCCATTCCAGTATTCTTGCCTGGATAATTCCACAGACAGAGGAGGCTGATAGCCTTCAGTCCATGGAGCCGCATACAGTCAGCTAACACATGTGGCAATAATTTCACGATGTTTTGTTTGCTGCTAATATTACAGCATATATGAAAGTCATCTCATTTCTGAACAGGTCTTTTTGGTCCAAGTTGAAGGAGTCAACATTTCTACCCTCATTTATTAATACATGAAATATGTTTTCTGGAAAGGAAGTATAAACTCAAACTGACAATTTTCACTGAGCGCTGCTGCTACTGCTGCTAAGTTGCTTCAGTTGTGTCTGACTCTGTGCGACCCCATAGATGGCAGCCCACCAGGCTCCCCCGTCCCTGGGACTCACCAGGCAAGAACACTGGAGTGGGTTGCCATTTCCTTCTCCAATGCATGAAAGTGAAAAGCGAAAGTAAAGTCGCTCAGTCTTGTCCGACTCTTAGCGACCCCATGGATGGCAGCCCACCAGGCTCCTCTGTCCATGGGATTTTCCAGGCAAGAGTACTGGAGTGGGGTGCCATTGCCTTCTCCGTTCACTCAGCGCAGCACCATACAATTCCCATGTTATGTGGAATTCATAGTTTGCTTCTTGATACTGATGAATAGAACTTCCTTGTAAGACAGTTATGTTTATTTACTTACCTATCCAAGGACATTTATGTTGTTCAGTTTGGCAATTAGGAATAGAGTTAACTCTATTCATGCACGGCAAATTTTATTTCTTTATGATAAATCCCGCCTAGGAGTGGGATTGCAGGATTATATGATAAACAAATATTTAACTATATGAAACTGCCAACCTGTTTTCCAGAATGGCTGTACCATTTCACATCCCCATGTGCAGTCTCAAAGAACACGTAGTGTGTAATTCTATTTATGTGATATTCTCAAGAAGACAAAGTTTGATGAGGGAGAACAGATCAGGGGGTCAAGGTGCAAGGTGGGAGAAGGTGTGGCTGCAGAGACTGCACAGTTTTGAGAGGTGACAAACCCCTTTTGTATCCTGACTTTGCCAGTTTATTCATATTTATAGATCTGAACTCCAAAAAAGTAAACTATATGAAACTGCCAACCTGTTTTCCAGAATGGCTGTACCATTTCACATCCCCATGTGCAGTCTCAAAGAACACATAGCGTGTAATTCTATTTATGTGATATTCTCAAGAAGACAAAGTTTGATGAGGGAGAACAGATCAGGGGGTCAAGGTGCAAGGTGGGAGAAGGTGTGGCTGCAGAGACCGCACAGTTTTGAGAGGTGACAAACACCTTTTGTATCCTGACTTTGCCAGTTTATTCATATTTATAGATCTGAACTCCAAAAAAGTCTATTTTACTGTATATTCATTAAATAAATAATTTGCTCAAACATAGAGATTAAAAAAATAAATCTGAGCTAACGTCCTTGAGGTCTAGGAGACATGGGTTCAATCCCTGGTCGGGGAAGATTTCATAGCTGCAGGACAACTAAGCCACAATGTGCAAGGTGGGAGAAGGTGTGGCTGCAGAGACTGCACAGTTTTGAGAGGTGACAAACCCCTTTTGTATCCTGACTTTGCCAGTTTATTCATATTTATAGATCTGAACTCCAAAAAAGTCTATTTTACTGTATATTCATTAAATAAATAATTTGCTCAAGCCTAGAGATTAAAAAAAATAAATCTGAGCTAACGTCCTTGAGGTCTAGGAGACATGGGTTCCATCCCTGGTCAGGGAAGATTTCATAGCTGCAGGACAACTAAGCCCAAGTACTGCACCTACTGAGCCCATGCGCCTACAGCCTGTGCTCCACAACAAGAGAAGCTGCTGCAATGAGAAGCCCGCACAGCACAGCTAAAGGGGAGTCCCAGGCTGCAGAAACCAGAGAAAGCTTGTGCGCAGCAACGGGCACCCAGCGCAGCCAACACTAACTAAATAAAAAATAAGAAAAATTACAAAACAAAACAAAACTCTGAGCATGCCACAAAGCTATCAAAACATGAGTCTGATGCAAAGTAACACCTGCAACACATCACACCTGCAAGGTACTGCCAGGTACCTGAAAGGAAAGGGTTGTGGGGAACCTTCACAAGTAAACGTTACAAGTTACAACCTGGCCTAAAACTGACCTGTTTTGAAGCTTTTGCAGTTTTTTAACATCAATAAATTTCAGAAGATCTGGATAAAGTATAGGAAATACAGAGCAATTTAAAATATACATTGTAGTGTTCTTGCCTGGAGAGTCCCAGGGACAGGGGAGCCTGGTGTGCCATCTGTGGGGTTGTACAGAGTCAGACAGGACTGAAGCGACTTAGCAGCAGCAGCAGCAGCCTTGATACAATGTGTGCCAGAGATAAACAGGGAGAAGCTAAGACACAGTGTGTGGTCTTTGTAGCATCTGACAAGTACCTCCCTCCTTCCGGGATGGAGTATAATGCCTCAGGGAGAGTCAGAGATGCCCTGATATAAATCCTCAGAAAAGGAGGCAGAGGGTATCATAAGTTGACATCATCATTAAACAAACGAGGAAGAGGGGATCTTGGAACCATACATTTGTACTCTGAGGTTCAGTTCAGTTCAGTTCAGCTCAGTCACTCGGTCGTGTTTGACTCTGTGCGAACGACTTAGCAGCAGCAGCAGCAGCCTTGATTGGGTTGATACAATGTGTGCCAGAGATAAATAGGGAGAAGCTAAGACACAGTGTGTGGTCTTTGTAGCATCTGACAAGTACCTCCCTCCTTCCAGGATGGAGTATAATGCCTTCAGGGAGAGTCAGAGATGCCCTGATACAAATCCTCAGAAAAGGAGGCAGAGGGTATCATAAGTTGACATCATCATTAAACAAATGAGAAAGAGGGGATCTTGGAACCATACATTTGTACTCTGAGGTTCAGTTCAGTTCAGTTCAGCTCAGTCACTCGGTCGTGTTTGACTCTGTGCGACCCCATGGACTGCAGCACAGCAGGCCTCCCTGTCCATCACCAACTCCCAGAGTTCACTCAAACTCATGTCCATTTAGTCGGTGATGCATCTCATGCTCTGTCATCCCCTTCTCCTCTTGCCTTCAATCTTTCCCCACATCAGGATCTTTTCAAATGAGTCAGTTCTTTGCATCAGGTGGCCAAAATATGGGAGTCTCAGCTTCAGCATCAGTCCTTCCAATGGATATTCAGGACTGACTTCCTTTAGGAGGGACTGGTGGCACAGCATTAAGAGCCTTTCTGACCAGATCCTGAGGGCAAATCCGCCTGAAGGCAGCCCTGATCAGAGTCCAGGTTCTCCGACCCACAGCATCCCACTGGCTCCTCACCAGGGGACCTACAGGTAACACGTCTATTTACATGATATGCACCAGAACAGGAAGAGGAAATATCAAGAGGAAATGTCCAGCATTCTTGCTGGGATAATCCCATGGACGTAGGAGCCTGGCGGGCTACAGTGCACGGGGCCGCAGAGTGGAACATGAGTGAGCGACTGAGCCCAGTACAGCAGCAGAACAGGGGCTGGAAGTGGGAGAGTGGTAGGACACTGGCTTCTACTTCGAACTGACTTTGGAAAGTCATTTAGGCTCTGGTCTTACAGAACAGATATTTTATTACTATCATACTTGAAGTTAAACCTGGGGATCGACAGTACATACGCTGAAGTTGTTAAAATCTCCCCACTGGCACCAATGTGAAATTAGAGCAAGCTTTTCGTTGACTTTGACTCTTGCACAGGCGAGCTCCACCCTCGAGGATGCAGCTGGTGTTCCTCTCATGATGTCGGGAGGACCAGCACCACCTATGTGGGGGATGGTGAAAGACCTGCTAACCACAAGTGTCCAGGGCCAGCCTTCCCCTCCCTGAAGGCCTGGGCTCCCTTTTCTGAGGAAAGACACAGAAGCAGAAGAACCTGCAAGAGAGACCACCACACCAGTGGCCCGACCCAGGAAGATTCTGTCTCTGCAAATCTGAGACTGAGACTCCCCTCCCTTCTCAGAGATGGGAGATAGGGGTGGAAGGGACAAGGCATGAGCTGGAGGAAGGGGCAGCGACTAGTGTGAGCCCCACAGGCACCAGCCAACCAAGTGGAGCAGGGCAATGCCATAGAGGAGGGGTGCTCAGCCTCTGGGGCCTAACACCTGCTGATCTGGGGTGGACTTCATTTAATGATGACAAAATAAAGTGGGCAATAAATGCAATGCAGTAGAGTCATCCCCAAAATGTCCCCATCCTGGTCCATGGAAAATTTGTCTTCCACAAACACCTGTCCCTGGGGCCAAAAATGTTGGGGGCTGCTGCCTTACAGGACCTGATAATGAGCCCATCACTGGAACCCAGCCTGCACATGTTGGCCAAGAGCTGCATGTTAAGTCTAACCAGGGAGACTGCCTGCTGAAATAAGAGGTTTATGTAATTTCTAGTACATCACAACACGATAGACAAAACAGCCAGGGTCTGCTCATCACATTAAGAGCTGAGAGAAAGACAACTTGAAGGAGAAAAGATAAACAACGGACAGCACCTGAAATGAACCAGCTGTTGAAATTACCTGACAAGGATTTTAAAGCAGCCACTGTGTAAATGCTTCAATCATTTACAAACTCTCTGCAATCAAATGAAAAACAGAATATTCCAGCAAAGAAAGAGAAGTTATTTAAAAGACCCAACTGGAAATTATAGGAGTGAAAAATACAGTAGTGAAAAATATAATAATAGACAATAAAATAAAAGTACTTGGACAGGCTTATAGTAGACAGAATGGAGATGCACAATGACATGAGAACTTGAGAAAGGATGACAGGATCCCCTTCAGTGACCCCAGAGAGAAGACGGAGTGGAAGCAAAGTGAACAGAACTCTAGCAACCTGTGGACAAAACCCAAAGGTCCAGCGTCTCATCATCCCAATCCCACAAGGAAAGAAAAGAGTGGGACTGAAAGAGAATCTAAAGCAATAATTGCTGGAAGCGCCCCAAATCTGGAGAAACATATAACTAACCTACAGTTCTAAGAAACCACGTGAACCTCAAACAAGATAAACTCAAATGAATCCATGTTAGGACACATTTAATTAAACTTTTGAAAACCAAAGATGAAGACCAAAATCTTGAAGACAGCCAGAGAGAAGTGACTCATTGCTTATAAATACCCCTGGGTGTGTCAGTAGATTTCCTGTCTAACAAGCCTGGAAGCCAGGGTGTAGAATTTCTAGGTCACGAGACTGAGGGTCCAGACAGATTCAGTGAATGACAGTCCAGATCTCTTCCTTCTTCCTGTTAGTAAATTTCACACCCAAAGGCAGTTCTGAGCACCACACAATTCATTACTTTAAGGCAGAGAAAATAACTACAGCAATATAATCACATCTTCCCTTTGCTTCATACTTTTAGCCTTTCTCAAACAATTTTTCATTAGCTGTTTCATTTTGCACTTGAATGCTTTTGGGTTGCAAAGTCAGCACAAGATGGGGAGCCATGCTTGCTGCCCTTGAGGTGCATGCCCCTCGTGCTTTTTTGTTTGTTTGTTTGTTTTCTTTTAATTTTTATTTATTTACTTTTAGTGGTGCTAGGGCTTCTTCGCTGTGGGGGTTTACTGTCTAGTTGCAGTGTAGCCTTCTCACTGCAGTGGTTCCTTTTGCCATGGAGTGTAGGCTCTCGTGCAGGCTAAGTATCAATAATTTTCATTAGCTGTTTCATTTTGCACTTGAATGCTTTTGGGTTGCAAAGTCAGCACAAGATGGGGAGCCATGCTTGCTGCCCTTGAGGTGCATGCCCCTCGTGCTTTTTTGTTTGTCTGTTTGTTTTCTTTTAATTTTTATTTACTTTTAGTGGTGCTAGGGCTTCTTCGCTGTGGGGGTTTACTGTCTAGTTGCAGTGTGGCCTTCTCACTGCAGTGGTTCCTTTTGCCATGGAGTGTAGGCTCTCGTGCAGGCTAAGTATCAATAGTGGCAGCTCCTGGGTTCTAGAGCTGACTGATGAATCCTGAAGAGATCCTTAACAAGGAGGGCATGCATTTCCAGCTTCTTAGAGAAAACTGCTGCAGTGAGTCAATGCTATAGCTGCAGCTATCAGAACATCTGGGACAGGACCCCGAGTCTGGACCCTAAATGAGCTGGGACAGGCTTTGATCCATCTCCCACAGGCACTGCCATTGGGCTGTGTTTCCTTGGGACTAATGGCTTCTCCTCCTCCATGGGAAGGTTCCCCAGAGACATGGCCCCTAAAGTCCAGGTCAGCTTGCTCTCCCAGACACCCCAGAACAGGTAAAATCCCAAACCTAAAATACAGGTGTCCAGGGGTCTCGCTACCTCCCAACTGATAGGGCTGTTGGAACAGAGAACATAGGTTCCCTGACTCTCCTCTGGGTGGTGTTGAAGGTTGGACAGTCTCTGAACTCCCATGCCCACCAAAGCCTACTTTTAGTCACCTCTGTGTCCTACAACATCTGAATTTCAATAAATACTTCTCCAAGAACTCAAGGAAGAAAGAGATGGAGGAAGGAACTCTAGCAATGGATGGAATCCACATGAAGGATAGAGCATTTAGGATTTAGTCTGATCTGCAGTCTTGTACAAATCCATGGTCAAAGTCAACACCATTATAAGAAAGACTTTATGAAGAAAAAGTTTTGATCATGAGGTCCCAGAGTTTTAAGAATCTAAGGAGTATACTTCTTATCTAATATAGGGTTTTTCCTAGAGAGAATTTAGGTAGCTACCTTTATGTTCTTACTCTTTTTTAATATAAATTTATTTATTTTAATTGGAGGCTAATTACTTTACAATATTGTATTGGTTTTGCCATACATCCTCATGAATCTGCCATGGGTGTACATGTGTTCCCCATCCTGAACCCCCCTCCCACCTCCCTCCCATAACATCGCTCTGGGTCATCCCAGTGCTCCAGCTCCGAGCATCCTGTATCATGCATTGAACCTGGACTGGCGATTCATTGTGTGCTTAGTCTTAACATAAATTGCTCAGGCTTTTCTCCAAAGCATTGAGATCTACTATGACTGAATTCTCTAATAATGTCCAAAGAAACATAGGCACACACATCAGTTTTCAGTGTCTGCTTTGTTATAGCTGTTTTGAAGTCTTTTAATAAAAAAGTGAATTTTGCCTCTTCACCCAGCACCTGCAGACAACAGGAGAGGTAGGTTGTTACAGTCACACGAGAGATGGAGTCATTGAAACAACAAGCAATAGAGTGGGAAAGACTAGAAATCCCTTCAAGAAAATTGGAACATTTCATGTAAGGATAAGCATGATAAAGGACAGAAGTGGTAAGGATCTAATAGAAGCAGAAGAGATTAAGAAGAGGTGGCAAGAAACCACAGAAAAATTTACAAACGTCCCAATGACCCAGATAACCACAATTGTGTGGTCACTCACCTAGAGCCAGACATCCTAGAGTGTGAAGTCAAGTGGGCCTTAGGAAGTATTACAATGTATAAAGCTAGTGGCTGTGATGGAATTATAGCTGAGCTAATACAAATCCTAAAAGATGGAGTTTTAAAGTGATGCACTCAATATGTCACCAAATTTGGAAAACTCAGCAGTGGCCACAGGACTGAAAAAGGTCAGTTTTCATTCCAAGCCAAAGAAAGATAATGCCAAAGAATGTTCAAATTACCACAAATTATGCTCATTTCACATGCTAGCAAGGTAATACTCACAATCTTTTAAGCTGAGCTTTAGCAGTACCTGGATTGAGAACTTCCAGATGTGCAAGCTGGATTTAGAAAAGGCAGAAGAATGAAAGACCAAATTGCCAACATTTATTGGATCATAGAAAAAGCAAGGGAATTCCAGGAAGATATCTACTTCTGCTTCACTGACTAGGCTAAACCTTTGACTGTGTGGATCACAACAAACTGTGGAAAATTCTTGAAGACATGGGAATATCAGACCACCTGACCTGCCTTCTGAGAAACCTGTATGCAGGGCAAGAAGCAATAGTTAGACCAGACATGAAACAATAGACCAGTTCAAAACTGGGAATAGAGAACTTCAAGGCTGTATATTGTCAGTTGACTTGAAACTCGATATTCAAAGTTTGCTTTGGAAAATAAGGTCTCTCTTTTTTTTGCAGAGTGATAGTAGGTTATAAAAATGAAGATTAAAGGAGCAATAGAGGACTTAAAAATTTAAAAAATTAAAAAAATTAATGATAATAAAAGTAGTAAAAAAAAAAAAAAAAACTAATGGCATCTGGTCCAATCACTTCATGGCAAATAGATGAGGGAAAAGTGGAAACAGTGACAGATTTTCTTTTCTTAGGCTCCCAAATCACTACAGACAATGACCACAGTCATGAAATTAAGAGATGATTGCTCTTTGGAAGGGAAAGTATGACAAACCTAGATAGGGTATTAAAAAACAAAGACATTACTTTGGTGACAAAGGCAAAGCTATGGTTTTTCCAATAGTAATGTACACAGGTAAGAACTGGACTGAAAAGAAGGCCGAGCACCCAATAATTGATGCTTTAGAATTGTGATGCTGGAGAAAACTCCTTAGAGTTCTTTGGACTATAAGGAGATCAAACCAGTCAATCCTAAAGGAAATCAACCCTAAATCTTCATTGGAAGGACAGATGCTGAAGTTGAAGCTCCAATCCTTTGGCCATCTGATGTGAAGACCTGACTCACTGGAAAAAGATCCTGATGCTTGGAAAGACTGAGGGCAGGAGGAAATGGGGAGGGCAGGAGGAAATGGGGATGACAGAGGATGAGATGGTCGGTTGGCATCAACAACTCCATGGACATGAGTTTGAGCAAGCTCCAGGAGATGGTGAAGGACAGGGAAGCCTGGCGTGCTGCAGTGCATGGGGTTGCAAAGAGTCAGACAGGGCTTAGGGACTCAACAGCAACAAAGTCTCCTTACTGGTTAATAGACAACTAGTGACGAGGAGCCTGGTGGGCTGCCGTGTCTATGGGGTCGCACAGAGTCGAACATGACTGAAGTGACTTAGCAGCAGTAGCAGTGACAAGTAGTCAGGCAGAGGCAATACTGCTTGCTCACAGATTTCCCTGATACTAACTATCCCTCCCCTAGACAGATGGGCACTTACAATCTGTCATCTATGTCGGTAATCCTCAGAACATCCTGAAATGAATGCCATTTCCCATGCACCAGCTGCTAGTAACTGCAAAGGCCAGAGGAAAGTCTTGAAGAAGCATGTCCCTGGATACAGTTCTTCTGCAATTACATTTGGGAAAGTTATCAATATGTATTGTTGAAGAGGTCTCAAGAGATATTTGCCTAGTGAATTAATTTGAAGTCTGTCATTCTGTAAAAGTAACCTGAATAAATGCATCCATCTCTTGGGAAGACTCAGCTATTAAAAGAGTTCCCCTAATATTCAGTTTTTCTCCTTTTGGGTCAAGAAATGAGAAAATAAAAAGCCATTAACAGAAATTAGGCTTTTGAAAACTATATTTAGGATGAGCCAGTTAGGCTCTCTCAGTTTCTGAATTTCTCCTTAAAATTAAGATCTGAATAGAATTCCTCAGCCCTTCTAAAAATGGGAATGTATAAAATATTGAGCTGAACATAGTATACATCAAATACCCATAGGAAAGGGTTCTTAACCCAAATTTTATTTGAAATATGTATCAGGAGATTCAGTGATTCAATATACTTTCTGGTATATAACCATCTGAGCATTGCTGCCATTTCCAATTAGATTTTAAACTCTATAGTAGGAATCCTGTATGTCAGGTCTGACATAATAGTACTCAAAAATATTTGTTGATGTATCCCCTAACATTACCAGTTTATCTGAAGACACCAGCTGTGATTCCCCCATTCATTCTTTTTCTGTAATTGTGTATACTGAGAAAATACGTCAGTGGCTTTGCCTTTCTCTATTACAAATGATTAAATGCCCAACTGATCTTTGTTACATTATGTTTCCCAAAGGGCATCTCACTTTGATTCAGTTGACTATTTAGTTTTTCATTTATAGATTTGAGCTATTGGGAGGAGGTTCTAATAACACTTATGTCAACGTAACACATAGCTTGCTGTTGCTCTCTAACAACAAATAGCATTGAAAACAATGGGTGCACGGCCACAGATCTTTAATGGCGACCTAAGGGACTTTATACGGCACCACTTGGCCACATTTATATTTTATATTTTGCATTTAGTTGAAAACTTTTCTCATTTGTTTTAATGACACGCCTTCTTAAATTAGACACTATGGTAATAATAAAGCTGTCTCAGTGTGGGTTGTATTTCTTTGCTCTCCAGTGTATTCACAGGCATTATTTCATTTTGCTCCTTACCACAGGCAGGAAACATTTATTATACATATTTTATAACCATGAAAACACAGGTACAGAGCGGATCATAGATGGTTAAGAGCAAAGCAGTGGTCAGAAACTCCACCTCTGGCCCCTGACCTCATCACTATGCACTGAGTTGGTGTGTAGAAATGCCTCTCCACACCCATGCCAGGCTGTGTGCCTTCCGTCAACATGGCACACTGCAAACATATAGATGTCCAGGCCTAATCCTGGAGAAATCCAATTTTTATAAATGAATGCAATATGGGAGCTAGTCATTGAGCAAAAAAAACAAAACAAAACAAATAAAACCTATTTGTTAAGAGTGAGAGGAAATAGGGACCTTCATATACTGTGGTGGAAGAAAATCTATATAGAGTTTTTCCTGAGGCACATGAAACAGTGTGACTATTTGTACAAAGTAGTTTATTGCATAGCTGCTTAGGAAGGCGAAATTATGGGAGGGAGAGGAAAAGCAAAGGTTATCAATGATAAGGAATACAGACATGGTCAGAATCACTGAGTCTGAACACCTGCTGGAGCAGAAACCAGGTTTGCGAATTGGGGTAAATCTAAGCCTGAGTTTCATCACTTGTATGATGAAGACAGTATTAACCCCTAACTTACAGGATTAAGGTGAAGGCCAAAGAAGATAATATATGTTAGCACAGTGCATGGTACACAATATGTTCTCAGTAAATGCCATGAGATTATTACTATTATTATTATAATCATCATCATAGGCCATGGGCCAGTAACAAGAAACATGACTTTAATTATTATTAGTAGTCATTACAAAACATGAGATAAAGATATGTACTGACAGGAAAGTATGTCCAAGACACAACAAAGGAGAAGAGAATGTCCCCAGAGCCATCAGAGTTCAGGCCCATTAATTTTAAAGGTATGGACAGACATTCAGCTGCAGAACTTTTCTTTACAATATGAATTATCACATAGTAACTAGTAAGTAAGAGAATAAGTGGGCATTACAGCCACTACTCATAGAAGGCGATGGCCCCCACTCCAGTGCTCTTGCCTGGAAAATCTCATGGACAGAGGAGCCTGGTGGGCTGCAGTCCATGGGGTTGCTGAGGGTTGGACACGACTGAGCGACTTCATTTCACTTTTCACTTTCCTGCATTGAAAGAAATGGCAACCTACTCCAGTGTTCTTGCCTGGAGAATCCCAGGGACGAGGGAGCCTGGTGGGCTGCCTTCTACGGGGTCACACAGAGTCGGACACGACTGAAGCGACTTAGCATCAGCAGCACAGCCACTACTATTCCACTATTGTCATTGTTTCCTAGCTGAGGCTATCAAGGGTAAGCTTTCTCTCAAATAAACAGAAAACCTCAGCCATGAATAAGTAGATTAAGAGAAAAAAGGTGAAAATCCTACAGAATGACTTTCATCCGTGAAACCAATTTCTGGTTTAGGTGTCTCCGGAACCCCCGCAGGAAGCTGTCTGTGGAGGTTGCAAACACAGAGGAAGGGGCTATTGAGACATTTCCTGTTGTGCTGAAGATACTGAGTTAAGATGCCCCTGGGGTCACAGCTTTAATTCTGAAAGAACAAGCCTGCTAAAAACTGACCAGACTCGCCTCATGGCCCTGCATCTGCAAGTGGCTGAAAGCATCCAGGGTGAAGGGGTGCAAGCCCCCTCTGTGAGTGCAGACCCCTCTGTGACTGCAGAACCCTCTGTGGGTGCAGACCCCTCTGTGAGTGCAGAACCCTCTGTGAGTCCAGTTGCAGAGGAACAAGAGCAAGGACTCTGCTGTTGCACCTTGCAGGGCTGCTTCTGAATCCCCCAGGACTCTGGGTTGGGAGGTCCACAGACATGTAAGGTGTTACCCCACTCTTCTCCCCACCATCTCTGCTACAGTTAGTATGCAGCTCTACAGAATGCAAGGCTTTGGGAAGACACATGGCCTCATTGTAGAAAATATTTGTACTTCCCCAAACATGGATAATAGAATAAGGGAAGGAGATTGATAGGGAGGAGCTGAGTTGAGAAACTCATCACCTCTACTTTCTGCTTTCCGATATATTCTAAATTTTTGCCATATTCTTAATGATTTAAAATAAAAAGAAAAACATTGACAGAGATATTAATAGGACATAATGCTGAATTAATTCTCATATGAAATCAGATTTGGATGCCACTAATGTAGTCACATGTGGCATCTATTAAACTTCTGATTGGGAATGGAAAGTCTGACCAGGATCTCCAGTCCACACTCGTGTCTGCACAGACACCTCCCCATCCCGGGAAAGAAAAAAACAAGGGAAGATGTACTCACACATACAAGACGGTCCTGGTGTCCCCTACTTTTCCCGCGTCGCCCACGGTTAGGGTGTCATAGCCTCTTTCTAGCTCAAACTCCTCAAAGGCAAGCTTGATTACCTGAATCAAACACAAGATAGAATTACTTAGCGTAATAGGAACTCCCTAGGACCTTGCATATTGCATATATCCAGTTGGAGAATTAATTTTGCTCCATAATGCCATTGCTATTTCAAATGATATCAAGTTGCTTTTAAAAATAATGATTATATACATTTGAGAGCCCCTGATTATAGGATTCTATGGAATTCAAAATTGCTATCACTCCAATGATATTATCAGCTTTTAAAATGAAATCAACCCATATTATATGTTAAGCCTATCAAGTATTTATTCTCATATTTATAGTGTTCAGAATGACCAAAGGTTAAGTCAGTATAAGCAAAATAAATGGAGACTGGAGTTAATGAGATCTATTTAGAGGATAACTGGAACATCAAAAAACAAACATTTTCAGTGTGATGTCCACAGATTTCATGCAGTTACTCATATTTACATATGAAAAAGACCTTCTGAGGCTGGAAAGTTGTCCTCTACATTTACCTTGCAAAGCCTTGTCTTTTTTTTTAAAATAAAGAACACTTTGGGTGGTAGACATCATGTAGACAAGGCCAGCTTGTGTCTGATGTATGGATGTAATATAACACTGCGTCCTTCTTTCTGTAGAGCACATATCCTTTTTCCTGATAAAAGTAATGCTTGCTTTGTTGACCAAAACTGTGATTAAGGGGGAAAAGTGTTTGGAGTGTGAAAAAGTTAGGCTAGAGCCCTGGGTGACAAGGAGAAGTAGACTGATGATGGAACTATGTGACAGACAGATGCAGACACTAGATAATCTCTAACAGATAAAAAGGAAAGGAAGAAGATATCACTGATGAAACAGAGAGATGAACAGACAGGTAAAAGGGATGAGTAAATGGAGATGATGGCAGTAGAAATATGTGAAGAGATAGATGGATCGAAAGGGTAGATAGACAGATGTAGGAAGGTAGGCAGGTAGGTAGAGTAACCAATGGGGTACTTAGGCAACTGAAGAGATGGAGAGAGAACGGCAAATTAACACTGTAAATACACTTTGATGAGATTTACTTAAGAGTAACTCTGAAACTCTGGAATCTTGTACAAAGCATCAAATGCTTATTTATTAAAACTGAAAGAAAGGTCTAAGTGGCACCAGGGAGGAAGGCAGACTTTGGACTACTATCCAATTTGATGTAGCATTTCTGAGCAGGCTCTAACCAGGTGCTTTCCTGAGCAATGCTAATATGGATGCATTAATTTTGCTATTTGAAATTCTTACTAAAATTAGTTGTATAGCCATTATAATTTATTTAAAAAAATCTACTCTTTCAAATTGCAATGTTTGTCTGAATACATTATTTTAGCAATCTAATTTGAAACAGGTGTAGGGATTGATGGCTGTTGTTTATGAAGCCCAGCAACCAAGGATGGTTTTACTTCATTTTTTTGTTTTTCCATGGGCTGATTTGTAAATGTCCATGGTCTAACAAGATAGAATAAAATTACTGAAGATTCACACATCCTGGAAGTTCCCATTACCCTTTTTGACACACTGATTCTGTGTTGACTTGTCTAACAGCCTGCAGTGAAGCAATGATAATCCATTCAAGCCTGAGGGTCATGCTTGGCTGATTTTTAATGTCACAGATGGGGGTCTCATCACATAAATGTGTTTTTATTTTGGGTGTAAAAAGGATCATTCTATAATTCTTTCAAGCCAAAGCAAAGTGTGTTGGAGAGGTTTTTGTCAGGGTTTAGCCTTGACAATCAGCCTCTACTGAGAGTCAAAGACAACCTTTATGCCATTGCTGCTGCTGCTGCTGCTAAGTTGCTTCAGTCGTGTCCAACTGTGTGTGATCCCATAGACAGCAGCCCACCAGGCTCCCCTGTCCCTGAGATTCTGCAGGTAAGAACACTGGAGTGGGTTGCCATTTCCTTCTCCAATACATGAAAGTGAAAAGTGAAAGTGAAGTCTCTCAGTTGTGTCTGACTCTAAGAGACCCAATGGACTGCAGCCTACCAGGCTCCTCCACTCATGGGATTCTCCAGTCAAGAGTACTGGAGTGGGTTGCCACTGCCCTAGTTTGTTATAAAATATGTCATTCTATAAATATATCTGGCAGCAAAACAAAATATACATCTGGAATGAAAGTTGCTGTCATTTCTCAGTCGGTGATGAGTGATGTGATTAAGACAATTCATTTTTGTAAACAAAATTTGTGTGTATTTAAGGAGTATAGCATGAGGATTTGATGTCCACGCATATAGTACATGACTGCTACTATAGTCAGGCTAATAAACCTGTCTCTCACTTAGTATTCACTTGCATGTAAAGTAAAAGCCCCTTGAATCTATTCTCTTAGCATATGTCCAATGACCAATCCAGTATTTTTGTCTACAGCCACCATGCTGGCCATAAGATCTCCAGATTTATCCCCACCTCTACATTCTTAGTCACCATGGCTCGACTCTGCTTATGTGAATTTTTTAAATTATTTATTTTAATTGGAGGCTAATTACTTTACAATATTGTATTGGTTTTGCCATACATTGACATGAGTCCACCAAAGGTGTATATGTTTTCCCCATCCTGAACCCTCCTCCCACATCCCTCCCAATATCATCCCTCTGGGTCAACCCAGTGCACCAGCCCCAAGCATCCTGTATCCTGCATCGAACCTGGACTCTATGATAATATACATGTTTCAGTTCCACTCTCCCAAATCATCCCACCCTTGCCCTCTCCTACAGAGTCCAAAAGACTGTTCTATACATCTGTGTCTCTTTTGCTATCTCACATACAGGGTTATTGCTACCATCTTTCTAAATTCCATATATATGCATTAGTATACTGTATTGGTGTTTTCTTTCTGGCTTACTTCACTCTGTATAATAGGCTCCAGTTTCATCCACCTCATTAGAATTGATTCAAATGTATTCTTTTTAATGGCTGAGTAATACTAGATTGTGTATGTGTACCACAGCTTTCTTATCCATTCATCTGCTGATGGACATCTAGGTTGCTTCCATGTCCTGGCTATTATAAACAGTGCTGCGATGAACATGGGGTACACATGTCTTTCAATTCTGGTTTCCTCAGTGTGTATGCCCAGAACTGGGATTGTTGCACTGGGTCATATGGCAGTTCAAGCTGGTTTTAGAGAAGGAAGAGGAACCAGAGATCAAATTGCCAACATCCACTGGATCATCGAAAAAGCAAGAGTTCCGGGAAAACATCTATTTCTGCTTTATTGACTATGCCAAATCCTTTGACTGTGTGGCTCACAATAAACTGTGGAAAATTCTGAAAGAGATGGGAATACCAGACCATCTGACCTGCAGAGATTATTACTATTATTATTATAATCATCATCATAGGCCATGGGCCAGTAACAAGAAACATGACTTTAATTATTATTAGTAGTCATTACAAAACATGAGATAAAGATATGTACTGACAGGAAAGTATGTCCAAGACACAACAAAGGAGAAGAGAATGTCCCCAGAGCCATCAGAGTTCAGGCCCATTAATTTTAAAGGTATGGACAGACATTCAGCTGCAGAACTTTTCTTTACAATATGAATTATCACATAAGTAACTAGTAAGTAAGAGAATAAGTGGGCATTACAGCCACTACTCATAGAAGGCGATGGCCCCCACTCCAGTGCTCTTGCCTGGAAAATCTCATGGACAGAGGAGCCTGGTGGGCTGCAGTCCATGGGGTTGCTGAGGGTTGGACACGACTGAGCGACTTCATTTCACTTTTCACTTTCCTGCATTGAATGTGGGCATTACAGCCACTACTCATAGAAGGCGATGGCCCCCACTCCAGTGCTCTTGCCTGGAAAATCTCATGGACAGAGGAGCCTGGTGGGCTGCAGTCCATGGGGTTGCTGAGGGTTGGACACGACTGAGCGACTTCATTTCACTTTTCACTTTCCTGCATTGAAAGAAATGGCAACCTACTCCAGTGTTCTTGCCTGGAGAATCCCAGGGACGAGGGAGCCTGGTGGGCTGCCTTCTACGGGGTCACACAGAGTCGGACACGACTGAAGCGACTTAGCATCAGCAGCACAGCCACTACTATTCCACTATTGTCATTGTTTCCTAGCTGAGGCTATCAAGGGTAAGCTTTCTCTCAAATAAACAGAAAACCTCAGCCATGAATAAGTAGATTAAGAGAAAAAAGGTGAAAATCCTACAGAATGACTTTCATCCGTGAAACCAATTTCTGGTTTAGGTGTCTCCGGAACCCCCGCAGGAAGCTGTCTGTGGAGGTTGCAAACACAGAGGAAGGGGCTATTGAGACATTTCCTGCTGTGCTGAAGATACTGAGTTAAGATGCCCCTGGGGTCACAGCTTTAATTCTGAAAGAACAAGCCTGCTAAAAACTGACCAGACTCGCTGCATCTGCAAGAGGCTGAAAGCATCCAGGGTGAAGGGGTGCAAGGCCCCTCTGTGAGTGCAGACCCCTCTGTGACTGCAGAACCCTCTGTGGGTACAGACCCCTCTGTGAGTCCAGCTGCAGAGGAGCAAGAGCAAGGACTCTGCTGTTGTACCTTGCAGGGCTGCTTCTGAATCCCCCAGGACTCTGGGTTGGGAGGTCCACAGACATGTAAGGTGTTACCCCCACTCTTCTCCCCACCATCTCTGCTACAGTTAGTATGCAGCTCTACAGAATGCAAGACTTTGGGAAGACACATGGCCTCATTGTAGAAAATATTTGTACTTCCCCAAACATGGATAATAGAATAAGTGGAAGAAGATTGATAGGGAGGAGCTGAGTTGAGAAACTTATCACCTCTACTTTCTGCTTTCCAATATATTCTAAATTTTTGCCATATTCTTAATGATTTAAAATAAAAAGAAAAACATTGACAGAGATATTAATAGGACATAATGCTGAATTAATTCTCATATGAAATCAGATTTGGATGCCACTAATGTAGTCACATGTGGCATCTATTAAACTTCTGATTGGGAATGGAAAGTCTGACCAGGATCTCCAGTCCACACTCGTGTCTGCACAGACACCTCCCCATCCCGGGAAAGAAAAAAACAAGGGAAGATGTACTCACACATACAAGACGGTCCTGGTGTCCCCTACTTTTCCCGCGTCGCCCACGGTTAGGGTGTCATAGCCTCTTTCTAGCTCAAACTCCTCAAAGGCAAGCTTGATTACCTGAATCAAACACAAGACAGAATTAATTAGCATAATAGGAACTCCCTAGGACCTTGCATACTGCATATATCCAGTTGGAGAATTAATTTTGCTACATAATGCCATTGTTATTTCAAATGATATCAAGTTGCTTTTAAAAATAATGATTATATACATTTGAGAGCCCCTGATTATAGGATTCTATGGAATTCAAAATTGCTATCACTCTAATGATATTATCAGCTTTTAAAATGAAATCAACCCATATTATATGTTAAGCCTATCAAGTATTTATTCTCATATTTATAGTGTTCAGAATGACCAAAGGTTAAGTCAGTATAAGCAAAATAAATGGAGACTGGAGTTAATGAGATCTATTTAGAGGATAACTGGAACATCAAAAAACAAACATTTTCAGTGTGATGTCCACAGATTTCATGCAGTTACTCATATTTACATATGAAAAAGACCTTCTGAGGCTGGAAAGTTGTCCTCTACATTTACCTTGCAAAGCCTTGTCTTTTTTTTTAAAATAAAGAACACTTTGGGTGGTAGACATCATGTAGACAAGGCCAGCTTGTGTCTGATGTATGGATGTAATATAACACTGCGTCCTTCTTTCTGTAGAGCACATATCCTATTTCCTGATAAAAGTAATGCTTGCTTTGTTGACCAAAACTGTGATTAAGGGGGAAAAGTGTTTGGAGTGTGAAAAAGTTAGGCTAGAGCCCTGGGTGACAAGGAGAAGTAGACTGATGATGGAACTATGTGACAGACAGATGCAGACACTAGATAATCTCTAACAGATAAAAAGGAAAGGAAGAAGATATCACTGATGAAACAGAGAGATGAACAGACAGGTAAAAGGGATGAGTAAATGGAGATGATGGCAGTAGAAATATGTGAAGAGATAGATGGATCGAAAGGGTAGATAGACAGATGTAGGAAGGTAGTATAGTTCTGACTTCTTAGTGGCCTCTTTTGCTTTATATTTTTGCTTTAGTTTATATGTAAGTTTGGGTTCCACAGTTGAGACAGCCAAGACAGCCAAGAAGCTAAATTGATAATCTGGGGCATGATACTCACCTACAGTACTCAGTGGCTCAAAAGTAATGAACCTACTCTCCCAAAGTCCAGTATAATAAGCTATCGGCTATATAAGCCATTTTGCTTTTGGGCACTGAAGTCTGTGATTAGTACGAGTGCTACTGTCCACATAGATGTAAACATATAAAACAAGAAGGAACCTCTTCCAGAGAACAACACAAGAGACTGTCTGGTGTGTGTGCTCAAAGAGCTTAGTCATGTCTGACCGTAGCCCACCAGTTTCCTCTGTCCATGGGATTTTCTAGGCAGGAATACTGGAGTAGGTTTACATTTTCTCCTGGCATTGCTGTTCAAAGAAGAAAGTTTTCTATACTCCTATTTCTTGTCTTTTACTCCTTGACCAGTCTAAGTTTGGAACAAGAACACATCTAATAAATAAATCTAATTCCACTGAGCTAAATTTGACATAATTTACCAACACTATGGTAAATGCAAATTTCAGAATTAAAACAGAATTATTATCACTGGTAGCTTTTCCTAAAAGGAATACTCAAAAAAGGCAAATTTACTGAGACAAAGTTAATGTATTTTGAACTGACTAAGTTCTTCAAACTTGGTTAAAATTCGATACTACAACTGTGAACGCAAATCTAAGTGAATTGGGAAACCTGTTGATTACATTACTTTTTTTTAAACTTTCTATTTATAGTTCAATAGACCTACGGATGTCACAGGTGGCTCTAGTGGTAAAGAACCTGCCTGCCAGTGCAGGAGATGTTAGAGATGTGGGTTCAATCCCTGGGTCAGGAAGATCCCCTGGAGGAGGGCATGGCAACCCACTCCAGTATGCTTGCCTGGAGAATCCTATGGACAGAGGAGAGTGATAGGCTACAAAGCCCATGGGGTTGCAAAGAGTTGGACATGGCTGAGTGAGTGAACATACTCAGTCTTATGTACAGAGATGAAAAAGAATAATGAGAGCAAGAAATACCAGTGCTTGAAAACCCTCTTCCATGCTAAATCAACTATGGTACACGCCAAAACTGATCTTTAGAGCTCTCAAATACACAGAGTCTGCAGTGGTTTAACATATTCCATTTATTTCCTTTGGTAAGAACAGTTGAGTTTTCAAACTCTTCATTTTGCTAGACCTAACAAATTAGGGTTAACTTTTTAAAGCAGCCTCATAACATTTTCTTCAACCACTATTGTGATTTAACCATTATTAAGATCCTATTGAGAAATAGGCCATTATTCAGTCCATTTGCCAAGCAATCATATCCTTATGATGTGAAAGTTTTTGTCTTGATGGCAAATATGTGTCAAGAACATTTTTCTCTAGTATCAATAGAAATTAAGCAGTGTAACCATTTTACTTAGCCTTTTCTTCCATAACTGTAAATTAAAAATAAAAAGTAATAGCTAACACATTCAGTCCTTGCAGTTTACATGTATTACTGTATTTAATCTTCTCAACATTCCTATGAGGTTAAGTGCTATTATACTCACATAACACCTAATATTTAGAAATATAAAGTAAAAGTCAGAGAAAAAGTTCAAAATAATTACTCTTTCAGAGGAAGCCTAAGTCATATAAAGTAGTACAGAAGGAGGCTTCTGGTTTGTATTGATTCGTGTTAATATATAGTAGTATATGACTTTTTCTTTTAACCAAATACATACTTTGATTTTAAAAACTTTAAATCACTAAAAAAAATTAATGTTTTTACCAAAAGTGTTCTTTTTTCTCACTTATAGCAATGTAAGTAACCTAAGCAAAAGGACAGATTTTTACTCTAGATTTAATTTTACCATTGCTATCTTATAAAACATGGTATTCTAGGTTTCAGATCTCCTTCACAATAGTCTTTATTTCTGTTATAAACATGTTGTCAACCAGCCAGAGCTCAGTTCTTGATCTTCATGCCTCTTGTCAGTTTTATATATTCTCCTGCCTACTCATTGGCGTGATTTCATTGGTCTTACTGTTTAACACTTGCTATACCCTGTTTACTTCCACACATATCTCTAGGCTTACTCTTCCCCTTTAATTCTAGTTTTTTGTATCTAAGGTGACAACTCACCAGGGAAAGTTCAAATTTAGTTTACTGTCTTAGATTCCTACCAGTTAATAGTCCTGTCACTCTCAAAGTATCCTGGTTGAAATGGTCAATTACATGCTCAACTTTATTGTATCCAATTTACTAGTCGTAGAAGTGTTAGTCCCTCAGTCATGTCTGACTGTTTGTGACACCCCATGGACTGTAGCCTCCCAGGCT
Organism: Aepyceros melampus; assembly: GCA_006408695.1. Classification (NCBI taxonomy): domain Eukaryota; kingdom Metazoa; phylum Chordata; class Mammalia; order Artiodactyla; family Bovidae; genus Aepyceros; species Aepyceros melampus. The sequence continues at coordinate 107,099 of SJXQ01008729.1, forward strand.
CCTCTGTCCATAGGATTCTTCAGACAATAAGGCTGGAGTGGGTTGCCATTTCCTTCTCCAATTTTACTAGTTAATGGATTTCAAATAGTCCTCGGAAATTTAAATAATAAAAACAGAACTTCTGTTTTCCTCTGAAAAACCCCATCTGCTTTGTGTTCTTCATCTCAGAAAATGTAGTATTGTTCACTCTGGTACTCAAAGTTTAAAAGCTTGGAGACATCCGTGGCTCCTCTCATACCTTATAATAAATCAGTTATAACTTCAAAGTCTGTACAGAATCTGATCCCTCCTTCTCTATGATCTTTGCCTACATCACTGACATAACTCACTTGAAAAATTAATGAATAAGGATTTTATGAAAATGTTTCTGTGAGCTAAAATATAAAGTAATAGCTATCCTTGAGTACCCACACTGTAATAGGCACTTTATTGATAATAATCGGGAGCACTTTGCATGTTTATGACACATTAGTCACTGATTTAAGTGCTCTAATTTCATTAGTTCAGTAAATCTCACAATAACTCCTAGAAGCAATAGTTTTCCATTTTTAGGCATTATGAAACATATTATAAAAGTAAGTGTCAGAGAAGACTACAAAGCAAGGCAAGTTATCAGGGCTAAAGAAAGATCTAACATAATGATAAAAGAATCCATTCTCTAAGAAGACATAACAATCTTTAACATGGATGAGCAGGAAACTACATGAGCCAAAACCGGAGAGAACTGCAAGGAGAAATAGATGAATCCACTATGATAAACATAGATTTCAACACCTCTCTATCAGAAATGGACAGATACGGCAGGCAGGAAATGAGTAAAGACATAGCTGGACACAGCAAACCATTCATCAGATGGATGTAATTAACATCTAAAAAGTAAGTGTCAGAGAAGACTACAAAGCAAGGCAAGTTATCAGGGCTAAAGAAAGATCTAACATAATGATAAAAGAATCCATTCTCTAAGAAGACATAACAATCTTTAACATGGATGAGCAGGAAACTACATGAGCCAAAACCGGAGAGAACTGCAAGGAGAAATAGATGAATCCACTATGATAAACATAGATTTCAACACCTCTCTATCAGAAATGGACAGATACGGCAGGCAGGAAATGAGTAAAGACATAGCTGGACACAGCAAACCATTCATCAGATGAATGTAATTAACATCTACAGATTACTTCATTGAACAAAAGCATAAAACACATTCTTCTCAAGTTCACATGGGACATTCACCTAGATGGGCTACATTCTGGGCCATAATTCACAATTAAACAAATTTAAAAGAATAGAAATCTTATACTACGTACTCACAGACCACAATGGTATTAAGTTAGAAATCAATAACAGAAAGACAGGTAGAAAACAGCAACAATATACTTTCAAATAACCTATGGGTCAAGGAAGAAATCATTAGAAACATTTAAACTATTTTTAACTAAATGAAAATGAAAGTGCAGCTTTTCAAAATCTGTAGTTTGCAGCAAAAGCAATGCTCAGTGGGAAGTTACAGCACTGAATTTCTATATTAGAAATGAAGAAAGGTATAAAATTAATATTCTAAGTTTTTACTTAAAGAAACTGGAAAAAGAAGGGCAGATTAAGTTCAAATAAGCAGAAGAACATAAACAACAAAAAGTAGAACAGAATCAATAAATTTTTTTAAAAAATCAATAGAGAAAATCTAGTGTCAAACGCTGGTTTTGGTTGGGGTGGGGGGAGAATCCATAAAATTGATCAGCTACTAGTCATGTTAACTAAGACCCAAAAAAAAGAGAGAGGGGGAAGGAAAAAGACTAATATCCAAAATTAAAGAAGGAAATCAATGCAGATTCCATGCATGTTAAAATAACAATAAAAGAATACAGTGAAGAACACTATGCCCACAAATTTGATAAAATGGACAAGTTCCTTGAAAGACACAAGTTTCTCAGACTCACAAAAAAAGAAATAAATAATATGAACAGGCCAGTTCTGTGAAATAAATTGAATTAGTAATTAACAACTTTCTAAAACAGAAAGCATCAGAATGAGATGGGTTCACTAGTGAATTCTATCAAATACATAAAAAGAAAAACTATATTAATTATCCACAATCTCTTTCAGAGAACAGAAACAGAAGAAATCCTTTCTAACTCATTCTGTGATTCCAGCATTATGTGAATACCAAACCAGACAAAGACATTATAAGAAAAGAAAACTACAGATCATTAACTCTCATGAATATAGCTGTAAAAACCCTCAACAAAACATTAGCAAATCAAATCAAATGCATAAAAAGAACACCACATTAACTGGGAACTGTTTCAGATATATAAGGTTTGTTCAACACTTGAAAATCAATTAATTTAATTCAAATCACAGGAACATATCATTAGATGCACACAAAAAAGCATTTGACAAAGTCTAACACTCATTTGTGATTTAAAAAAAAAGAAAACTCTCAATATAAACTAGAAATAGAAAGAAATATTCATCACTGCTGTTTAACACTGTACTGGAAGTTATAGCTGATGCAGTAAGTTTTATCTAATAAAACCAAAATGTTTTAAACTACATGCATTGTAAGAATAGCAAGAGGTAGACGTATCAGTTCCATCCCTCATTCATGAGTAAATCACATCAACTGGATCAGTTCTGTTTCATAAATGCAGGCATGCATAAACCAGACAACGTGGATAAAGACCAGGTCTTAGAGGCTTACAGACAGTAGATTTTAAGATAGTGCCCCTGAGAAAAAACACTAACATCTTGGAGATAACAGTAATTTCTGAAAGGAGGACAAGAAGCAGAACTCTAAGACAAATGTAGACTCCAATTCAGAAGGTTACATGGATGTCAGGAGTGGAAGTCCCTGAAACAGGACTCGGATCAGCACTGTATGCTCTATTTGCAAGCATTTTAGCCAACTTCCTTAACAAATATTACATTCTGGTTGATTTCCAGAATGATTCCAGGGAATGCTGGAATAGCTCACTGGGAGAAGTAGTGACTACAAGGAATTGTGGTCACCCACATTTCCCCATAGAGGTCCAATTTCTGATTCATTGGGTTACATCATGTAATGTGACCAGGGAAGAGGGCAAAATATAATAAGCAGTCAAACTACTGTTCATGCAAATACCTGTTAATTTTCAAATCCACTAGTAATCTAAGGAGTCTGCAGTGGCTTTACACTCTCCATTAATTTTTCTACCCAGTCTATCCCCACAAAGCTGATTTCTGCTGGACTTGCAGAAATTTTCTGTGGTGTATATTTTCACCAAGCCCGAAAGTCCATGGGTAATAAATGAAGATCTAAAAATTTTCATCTCTGAAACTTATAAATCTTGCCTTATAAACATATCCAAAAGCCAGTTTTAATAATCATTCAAATGCCCAGAAAAATAATATTTAATACTGCCTGTGTGAAGAGTGAACTTATTGGAAAAGGCCCTGATGCTGGGAAAGACAAACGGCAGGAGGAGAAGGGGATGACAGAGGACAAGATGATCAGATGGCATCACCCACTCAATAGACGTGAGTTTGAGCAAGCTCCAGGAGATGGTGAAGAACAGGGAAGTCTGGTATGCTGCAGTCCATAGGGTCACAAAGAATTGGACATGACTGAGTGACCAAACAACACTGCCATGATACTTATTGTGTTTGCATGTGTACTGCATGTTTATATGGGGAAGAGAAGAAATATTTAAGAAATGGGTAGTGCAAATGGAAAAAAAAAATCATTCTTTAATATTTCTAGACTATTAGTGAGATATCATAAGAGACAGGGTGGTTAGAATTGTAAAGTTGTTTTCTTCTGGAACATCTAATCCACTCTTTCCTTTTACAGATGTTAAAATTAAATCCCTCAAAAGTCATATGATGTGCTTACTATGTCGTACACTGACAGTTTAAAGACAGAACTGTGGCAACTGAGTTCTATTGAAATTTTTTCAGTATTTTCTTTTCCTGGGCAAGGTCCCTCCTGCTAAAACATGAAATTGAGTGCTTTGTGGATGTTGTAGAGATAGGTGTAATAAAATGTTCACTTTTTTTTTTTTAAAGAGGGAATTCTGAGAGCCATGTCTTTAATGTGCAGATATGTACTGCTGTTTTTGAGAAAAGCAGATCATTGTGTCTCCTGTAGGAAGAAAAGGATCTTTTGGCTCAGTGAAGGTTGAATATCCTTATTAAAACAGATCAGCTGAGGTTGTCTAGGGACCAAATGCTGTAGCTCTTTGATGCCTTTTGAGTGAAAATATGTATTAGGGACAGAGAAAATTTCAAGATGAAGTTATTGAGAATATTTTACCTGAGAGCTGAGCTGCTTGTATAACCTTAGGAACACAGAGTTAGCTGCCATCTCTGCTTTGTATAGACGACAGAACTCAGATATTATTGAAGATGAGTAATTGATCTAGTGCAGAGAAAGTTAGGAGAAGAAATGGTTGGTCTTCCATTTGGTCAGGCATGGTGTAAGTGCTTTCCTATGTACCACATCATTTAAACCTCTCAGCAGCCTTATGCAGATTACACTTGTCTTTTTCATTGGAGGAAAAAGAATCCTAGGTTCAGTGACCAACCTGTGCTTGCACAGCTAGTACCAGAACCAGGTTTAAAATTTAAATGTTTTTAGGAGCTCAACTTTTTTCATCCTTGGTAATATGCCATGTTTTTTTTCCTTTAAGTTATAATTTTTTTGTAAACATTTCTCCACTTGCTTGATGCCTGTCATTGTGTTATTCCAAGATAAGTCTTGACACCTCAAATAAGCTATGTGGTAATAAAAAATACTTTTGGACTCTTAATATGTTTATCTATGATATATTCTATTTATCAGGATTATAATTTGATTATATTTCTCTTGTAAAAAATTAATTTTTTTTTATAATTTCAGCGTTTCAGGGAAAAGCTGCCATCATATGGAATGCAAAAGGTAAAATTTATATACAGTATTTAATAAGATTTGCAAAATGCTTAAATCCATTTCTTTTAAGCTTTGAATCAAGAAGAAATATAAATTAATGAACCTTTCCCTAAAGGATAGTCTTGGAAGTTCGTTTTATTCTTTTGAATTGTTGAAAGACCAAAAAAAAAAAATTTCTGAAGCAATTTTACTGAAAATTTTTCTTTATTTATGTCCATGATAGAGTTTGAAAATAGAATTTTCACTTGTAAGTTTGTTTCCTCATACAATCACCCTATATAGAATAATATAGTCTCCCATCCTTCCCTGACCTCTCAACTTTCCTTTGTTTTGACTTTACTTTTCTTAAGGACAGTCTGTTTTGGTCACTATGTACCTCTTTACTCAGAAGAGTGCTTTACATTCTATTGACCCCTAATAAATACCTTTTGAGTGAAAGAATCATGGTCTGCTTCTAAGTACTTCTAGCTGTTACTTTGTTGGAATTTGTTCTGATATATATGAGGTATTAGATAAATTTTTAAATGGTGAGTTTTCAAGTTAGAGTGTTTCATAGGTTAAAAATAACTCCTAACACCCTTTTGAAGTAGTGGTGGGATGGTTCTGTTAGTACTACTAATTTGAAAATATTCATATTTATCTATAAGAAGATCTTTCCTGAGTAGGCAGTTTTCCAGATAGTACCTGAATTTTAGCCATTTGATGTAGTTATTTAAAACTTGGCTCTGTTTTAATTATTTAAAAGGGAATAGTCTTAAATTATACTCTTCATTGTTCTCAAACAGTATACAAAACTTTCCTGTAGACAAAGCTGTGTTTATGATTTATAACATAAATCCTTGATGTTCTGAGTAGTTTTTTTCAGGGGATTTGCCTTATATTCAATAGACCCACATGTCAACATTCTTTCTAATTAATGTTAATTCTTACATGAATTTATAAGCTGTCTCTTTTTCCTTGTGTGCTTTTCTTTAACAGAGCCATGACTCTGTTCTTAAAATTTGGTGCCTCATCTCTTGAAAACTGGTAGATCTAGATACCCAAACTGCCAGTATTGCATATAACAGAATTTTCAAGTATTAATATGCTTATTAAAAACAGTTAACCTTCAGTTTGGTAAGATTCAGGTAACTTTTCAGACTTAGTCATCATGTGATGGATGTTCTTCACTTTTTTCTCCTTTTGAAATAGGAATTGGTAAATATGATTGCTAACCATCAGGTAACAGTGATAAGTGGTGAGACCGGTTGTGGAAAAACCACTCAAGTTACTCAGTTCATTTTGGATAACTACATTGAAAGAGGAAAAGGATCTGCTTGCAGGATAGTTTGTACTCAGCCAAGAAGAATTAGTGCCATTTCAGTAAGTAAGCTCTCACTTGTTAAAACTCCCAACTTTTTTTTTTTCCCATTCTTCTATGTAGTCTTGCTAGAAATTACTGATTTTTGAGTGTTGGAGTGATTCTTAATTAGGTTTAGGATATGTTTCTATGAAAGCAAAATTTGGTGAGCAAGTATTTGGTAGTAAAGACCAAGAAATTGAATGACCTCTCTCTTATTGATAACAGATGTTTAGGAGTACAAGATAAATTGCAAATAACAGGCAGTTTTCTATAAAACTAAATGAAAACCTGATAATGTTTATAGGATTGAATATGAGCTTCAAATAATCTCCATCATTAGATACTTTACATTTTACTCCTTGATTCATTAAATACTGTTTTCAGCTCTTTTTTTTCAGTGTATAGGTACTGAATGATAGCAATATTTCTGATTTGTTTAGTGCAATTCAGTATTAGGGAATTAGTCATAGAAAAATAGGTATTTGGAGTTTATTTTGAAACAGGTATTAACTACATGTTTATATAGATAACATTGTGTTTAGTTAGATGACCTAGTTAAATATGAGTTATATGTTCTGTAAAGATGTTTGCGGTTTCTTACAACATCAGGTGTACAGTACATTTACTTCAGTGTTTTGTAATTCTTTGTGTAAATTTAAATTATGAAGCTTTCCAGTTGTATTTGATTTTATGATAGTGTTATTTATTTATTTTTGATAGTGTTATTTATTATATCTAAGTCATTTTATACAGAATCTATGGTCAGGAACTGCATTACCAATTACAGCAACATTTTGAAGGAACTACAGTATATGTTTAAGTTATAGTTCCTAAAAGATAACTATTTTTAAAAAGTAAAGCTGCCATGTTTCTGTGAGGATAATATTCCTAGAAATGGCATAAATTCACAGAATGGTGAAAAATAAGCCACTTTCATTGTAACACTATTATATAGCTAGACTTTGGTTAAAAATCTAATTTTATTTTCACCAAAATATGACTATCAGTTCAGTTCTTTCGCTCAGTTGTGTCCAACTCTGTGACCCCATGGACTGCAGCACACAACTATAAATTGACAGTGAGGAGAAATGTTAATTAGGTTATTTCATTGCTTCTTTTCCCCCCAAGATCTGTTGGTATTTAAATGGGCAGTGTAATCAACAATAAAAAGTGAAGTAATGGTCTTAAGTTAATGTATACAGGATATGATGATAGGGAAATTTTACTTCTGAAGTATTTCTTAAAAGCTAATTGTCATTTTCTATTTCTAACCTCATAAATCACTGCTTTGTCACTACATGACTGTTGGTAACTTTCAGTTGCACAAATCTATTAGTTCATAGCATTTCATCTGTTTAGAGCTTATCTTTAGCAGCCATAATTCTAAGAACCAAGAGTTAAGAATTAAGCCTGCTAATCTACAAAAAAGAATCAGATAAGAAAATGTATCAAGTATATAGTTACTCTCAAATTATATTCAACCTGTATGAGTTTAGATTAAATTTCTGACTGTTTTTAAGACAAAGATAGAGTGGACTTATAGAAAGTTGCTTTGGAAATAGTTAGGAGGGAGAATTTCAGAGGAAATGAAAAGTAAGCATAAGCAGGTAGTCTTCACCTCTTAGAACAATTTTAGATACCTCAGATTTTAATATGTTTCTCTTGTTATCTAATGAGTAGTGTTTCAACAACTCCAGATTTTCACAGACATTTAGGATATTTACTCTAAAAGAAATATTTTCTTTGTAACTGTATTTTATTTAATTAAAGGTTGCAGAGAGAGTGGCTGCAGAAAGGGCGGAATGTTGTGGCAATGGTAATAGTACTGGATACCAAATTCGGCTCCAGAGGTAAAAGAGTGTTCACTTGTTTTGTTTTAGGCCATGCCAGGCAGCTTGTGAGATCTTAGTTCACTGACCAGGGATTGAACCCAGGCCCTCAGCAGTGAAAGGGCTGAGTCCTAATCAGTGGACCACCAGAGAATTTCTAAGAATGTTCACTTCTTGTTTACAGGTAGATTTTAGTGAAACTTCGAAGTTATAAAAAAAAAAGATTTCCCCCCAGATTTTTATGCTCATTATTGTTTTTACAATTAACATTTGCAGTAACTGCAACATAGGCTTGCAACCCACAAAATCATTTTTTTTGATCCAAATTCAGATTTGAATTGCCATTTTAAGATGTCTTTCGATCCCTGGGTTGGGAAGATCTCCTGGAAAAGGGAATGGCTATCCACTCCAGTGTTCTTGCCTGGAAAATTCTATGGACAGAGGAGCCTGGCAGGCTACAGTCCATGGGGATCTCAAAGAGTCGGACACGACTGAAGACTAACACTTTCACTTCACTTTTTCTTCACTTTAAGATGTCTTTTACACTAGGAAGTGTTCAGAAGGATAGCATTTTTCCTGGATATGTTAGTAGACCGTCACTTGCCTAAAGGAGTGGCTTCCTGTACGTTTTGGTACCACCACACAGCCTCTGACTACCTTAAGTTAGTTTGTATCTTAACCCTCACCCCCTCACTGTATTTTTGTAGTCCTCTGCAGCTCAAGATTCTGTTTATCTTTTTAAATGAACTGATTTTCCAGTCACTAAACTGAAGTTGAGTTTCCTAAATATTTGGTCTTTCTCTGAATGGTAGGTCTTTTAAAGAAATCATTAACGTATTTATAATAAAAATAACATAATGAACTTGAAGCTACTATTTCTCATTACTGTGCTATAGTAGTTCTGATAACTGGAAAATTAAGGATGAAGTTTTTCATTAAAACTGAAAGCATTTTTTAAATTGAAGATTTTCTCTTAAACGTTTTGTGGTATTTAATAGTTCAGCAGTAAAGAAAACCAAGAATTAATTCATGTCTTTTATTCACAGTCGGTTGCCAAGGAAACAAGGTTCTATCTTATATTGTACAACAGGAATCATCCTTCAGTGGCTTCAGTCAGACCCGTGAGTATGTTTCAACGCAGGACATCTAGTTAAACATCATCAAAAGATGTCATTATTACATTGGATTTTATTATTATGTAAAAGTAAAATGGTTCTGTTTTTGATTTTGTGCCGAGTAGCAAACTTTATGCTTCTATTGTAGCCATCTGTCCAGTGTTAGTCATATCGTGCTTGATGAAATCCATGAGAGAAATCTACAGTCAGATGTTTTAATGACTGTTGTTAAAGATCTTCTCAGTTATCGACCTGACCTGAAAGTAGTATTGATGAGTGCAACGTTGAATGCTGAGAAATTTTCCGAATATTTTGGTGAGTAGAATTTATGATTGTTATTTTACAGAGTTATCACAAAACCACTGAATTTAGAAGCAATTTAAAAAAAATTTTTTTAGATGTTTAGTGATGCAAGTAGTCAATGTTTAGTGATGCCTTATATTTGAATATTTATCTACTCTCTGCTGCTGCTACTAAGTCATTTCAGTCGTGTCTGACTCTGTGTGACCCCATAAATGGCAGCCTATCAGGCTCCTCCGTCCCTGGGATTCTCCAGGCAAGAGTACTGGAGTGGGCTGCCATTCCTTTCTCCAATCTACCTCTAGTAGTTTTTAAAATACTTATTTGAGTTATGTTGTGTCTGTTGCTGCACTGGCTTTTCTCTGGTTGTAGGGAGTAGGGGCTACTCTCTAGTTGTGGTGCGCGGGCTTCTCATTGCAGTGGCTTCACGTTGCAGAGCACAGGGTCTAGGTCCTCAGGCTTAAATAGTTACAGTATCTGAGCTCAGTGGCTGCGGCACATGAACTGCTCCAGAAGCATGTGCTACTGCTGCTAAGTCACTTCAGTCGTGTCCGACTCTGTGCGACCCCATAGACAGCAGCCCACCAGGCTCCTCCGTCCATGGGATTTTCCAGGCAAGAGTACTGAGTGGGTTGCCATTGCCTTCTCTGCCAGAAGTATGTGGGGTCCTCCCTTACCAGGATTGAACCCATGTCTTCTGCATTGGCAGGCAGAGTCTTTACCACTGAGCTACCAAGGAAGCCCTCTCTAGTAGTTTTTTAAATGGTGGCATCATCTCTGGTCTTGTAGTAAAGAGATGTAGCCTTTTGGTGCTACCCCCAGATGATTAAGGTGACATTAATGAAGTCAAACACCAGAATTAAAAAATTTATTAACTTTTGTTGATAGTCTTCTGTAGCTTTTATGTAGTTTGGTTCAGTCGCTCAGTCATGTCCGACTCTTTGCGACCCCATGAATCGCAACATGCCAGGCCTCCCTGTCCATCACCAACTCCTGGAGTTCACTCAGACTCAGTGTCCATCGATTCTGTGATCCCATCCAGCCATCTCATCCTAGGTCGTCCCCTTTTCCTCCTTCTCCCAATCCCTCCCAGCATCAGAGTCTTTTCCAATGAGTCAACTCTTCGCATGAGGTGGCCAAAGTACTAGAGTTTCAGCTTTAGCATCATTCCTTTCAAAGAAAACCCAGGGCTGATCTCCTTTAGAATGGACTGGTTGGATCTCCTTGCAGTCCAAGGGACTCAAGAGTCTTCTCCAACACCACAGTTCAAATGCATCAATTCTTCGGCGCTCAGTTTTCTTCACAGTCCAACTCTCACATCATACATGACCACAGGTAAAACCATAGCCTTGACCAGATGGACCTTTGTTGGCAAAGTAGTGTCTCTGCTTTTGAATATGCTACCTGGGTTGATCATAACTTTTCTTCCAAGGAGTAAGTGTCTTTTAATTTTATGGCGCAATCACTATCTGCAGTGATTTTGGAGCCCCCCAAAATAAAGTCTGACACTTTTTCCACTGTTTCCCCATCTGTTTCCCATGAAGTGATGTATCTCAGGCTAAAGTGGCAATTTGCTAATAATAGTGATAACTGTGATATGGGTGATAACTGTGGAATACCTTCAACTTGCTGGGTAGTGTATTTGGCTCATCCTCATCACTGCTCATTGATACCTTGTGAAGTAGGTGCTATTATTCTCATTGTTACAGATGGAAAACGACGTCAGAATAGTTAAGTAGCTTACCCAAGGTTGCATTAATTAACAGAGGGTCAGGATGATTTGAAAGTAAAATTGAGGGAATTCCGTGGGAGTTTTAGTGCTTTTGCTGCTGGGGCCTGGGTTCGATCCCTGGTCAGGGAACTAAGATCCCACAAGCTGCATGGTGTAGCCAAGAAATAAAAGAGAACCTAAATTTGAGTAGCTGCGGAGTACATTCTTTTAAAATTATGCCTCACTGTGTCTACTTCTTAAAATTGGGGAAGGAGGAGAAATGGGAGGACGTTAAAATGGAATAGCACTATATTTAATGTGTTTGTAATCAGCCCAGTTGACCCTCAGAGCCTTACTTTGTTTTTGTCTCTGTCTCAGTCCCTTTGATGAGAAATCCACAACTAACATTGAGTAAACTTACACAGGTCAGAGACATAAGTGTACTCAGAGTTGTGGTGCCACTTTAGTTACTTCCATCTGTGCTGCAACTTTGGCCTTTGTTTACAGAGAATATGGTTTATTTTGTTTGGTACAGAACCTAAGTAACATTTAAATAACAGTACTGAGAGACTTCTTTTTTAACTAGTGATTCTAAAATACTAAGCAGTAGTTTAATACTTGGTTAGTTCTTGTGTAACTACTCCTTTCTTTCCCTAATTCTGGATGCCACAGAGGTCATTTCACTAAAGGCAGGTTTCACTAAAACTTAGGTTCTCATGGCACCATCTTGCCTAATGATGAAGAGAAATAGACTTTATAGGTCTTGAATCCAACTTAAAATACACTATTTTTTTGTATTCTGGGTTTCTTTGTAGAACTGTGAGGTGTGTATACAGTTTGGTAACAGTAAATTGCTACTGAATGAAGACTAAACTGCTGTTTTTATTAAATGAGATATGGAAAAATAAGGTATGGCAGTAAAAGTTTCAGGACCCTTTCCTGAAGTTACAACTAATGTAGTCATTGTCCTATTTACAGTTAAATTTTTTTTTTTTACATTTGAATACAGATTTATGTTTTATCTACCATAATAGGTAACTGTCCAATGATACATATACCTGGCTTTACCTTTCCGGTTGTGGAGTATCTTTTGGAAGATATAATTGAAAAAATAAGGTAAGTAAATATTAGGAAGTAAAAGATTAAAAGTACTAATATACTTTAGTATATTAGTATCACCATTTTGTCAAACTTTAGTCTTAAGAAACTCACCCTTAACTATTTCTTTCTAAAACATTGTTCTTCCTTAAATCAGGGATTCCCAAACTTGGTTGCACATTGAAATCACTTGCAGTCTTTGAAAATCCACATTGACGCTCATACCATATTAACACAGAGCTTGGGCTTTAGCCACATATCAGTATTGTCTAAAGACTCCTGGGCAGAAAAGTTTGTGAATCTCTGTCTTTAGTGTTGAACTTCTGTTCTGATTCTCCTCCCTGGTATTCATTCTCCTTTGCTGGCCTCCATTTCCCACCCTTTAAATATGATATTCCCCTAGAATTCTCACCTTAGATGTTTCTCAGCATTTTATGATTTTACTGTGCAGTACTATTTCCATGACCATAGTTCCAAATTTTCAGAAGTATTTTCCTACAGCTTTCAGAACTATGGTTTCAAAACTGAATTCTTCCTGAATTCTAAACTTATCTAATCTATACTCAGCAGCATTCCAGCATCACAGATTTCTTGAATCTCACATTTTTCAAACAAAAACTGTCATCTTATATTTGATTCCCACTGGGCTTCCACTAAAACAATTAAAATTTTATCTATGTTGCTTAGTATGCTTTATAATGGTTGCGCCTGTTGTCTTCCACCCAGTTGTTTAAATCAAAGTAGCTGGTGTTTCAAGCAGTTATGTTCCAGGATACATTAACTGCTTTACATGCTTAGTAACCAGAGAACTGTGAGTCATTCTGTATCTCGTCCCACTTTCCCCCATGAAAACCCTGAGAGCTTTCTCCTTGAACATACCTTCTCATTTTTACGTCTTCTACTAAAGGCAATGGCACCCCACTCCAGTACTCTTGCCTGGAAAATCCCATGGATGGAGGAGCCTGGTAGGCTGCAGTCCATGGGGTCGCTAAGAGTTGGATATGACTGAGCGACTTCACTTTTACTTTTCACTTTTATGCATTGAAGAAGGAAACGGCAACCCACTCCAGTGTTCTTGCCTGGAGAATCCCAGGGACAGGGGAGCCTGGTGGGCTGCCGTCTATGTGGTCGCACAGAGTCGGACACGACTGCAGTGACTTAGCAGCAAGGTCCTTATTGTCTCTCCTATGTTTAGTATAAGAGTTTCTCTGTGGGCACTGTGGTCTTCACTCTCACAGATGCTGCCATCTGTTTTCCCCAAAAGTCTGATCATGTGAGCTTTCTTCCCTAGGGTATGCCCCTTGAAATTTCTCTTTGAAAACTAGTTGAAGAACCTTTGTTGCTTTGTCATGGCTAAAGTGAGCACCTCAGCTGGTATGCCCAAGTTACAATTCCATTCACGCTGACCTTTAGCTGCTAGCAGGTTTCTCGAGGAGCCATCAGAATTACCTTATTATCACTTGATGAGAGAGCGCTGAAGGCACAGACCCACAGGATCAGGTTCCAGCTTCTTAGCCTGTTTCCCCAAGGCTCTTTACAGTCTGGCCCTGTCTGTCTAGTGGCACACATTATGCCACTCTCTTATGCACTGTCTCTTCTATGCCAGCTTACGCCCTTTCATTCATGACTTTATGCTTTGTTACATTCTGTTTCCTCCTTTCAGAGTTACATTTGCCATCTTCTCCACTTTTCATCTGTAAACTATTATGTAAGAACAAATCCCTGCCCATTCAGCCTTCTCTGCTACCTCTCACAGTGAGTTACCTTCTCAGCAAGACTGCCAGGGCACTTTTATCATATCTGTTGTACCACTTACCTTATTGCCATGTGATGTATCTTATTATATATGTCTCTTGCACTAGATTTCAAATTTTCAAAGTGGAAGATTTTGTCCTATGCAGCTTTATAACTAGTACATAGCACAGTGCCTGACCTATAGTAAACATCTGAAAACTAAATGGACAGATGTAGAAACAATTTGTGCTGAGATTTTTCAAGACTCCACAGCTTACTTGTTAAAGGAGAAAACCAGAAAATGGTGGGAAGGTGAGAACAAAGATCCTACTGCATATTTTACATGGAGAAAAGTCAGCTGAGTTTTGAATGGACATTTATATAACATATTTTTGAAACTGTATGGCTTGCACTGTGCACTAAGATCTGAGAAACAAGGAAACAACTCATTACACAACTTTGGAGCTTGTATCTAGGTAAGGATACATACAGGCTATTACTCTTAAGGAGTATACTCTGGTGGGGAAAACATATGGCAGCATTTGTGAGAGTGAATACCACAGTGCCCACAGAGCAACTCTTACACTAACATAGGAGAGATAATAAGGACCTTAAGTAGAAGAAGTAAAAACGAGAAGGTATGTTCAAGGAGAAAGCTCTGAGGGTTTTCATGAGGGAAAGTGGGACGGGATACAGAATGACTTACAGTACTTTGGTTACTGTTTTGGGTAAGTGAAGTGTGTGTAATGCAGGGATAGCGTGGGCAACTCAGGAAAGCGGTGAGGTCTGCAGGGCAAGGAGGGAAGTGTGTGTCAGGGAGGAACGTGTTAAAGTGAAAGAGTGTATGTTGGTCTTCCATGCTCTGGTATATCATCAATGCTGATAAATTTTTATGCTCTCCCTCCTCAGTTCCACTTTCAACCATGTGGCCCTGTTTCTTAGCATAGCACATTTACCAGTTGTTTTCTAAGGTAATAACAGGCAACAACCTGACAGTAGAAACAGATTCAGGGATAGTAATCTAACATTACGTAAAGATGAATTGCTTTTTTAAGGTCTCCAGAAGGCAGTGAATGTACATGGAATTGTAAAGCGCCTGCCTCCAATGCGGGAGACCCGGGTTCGATCCCTGGGTCGGGAAGATCCTCTGGAGAAGGAAATGGCAACCCACTCCAGTATTCTTGCTTGGAGAATCTCATGGACTGAGAAGCCTGGTGGGCTGCAGTCCGTGGGGTCACAAAGAGTCGGACACGACTGAGTGACTTTACTTACTTACTTGAAGCAACAGATAGTATCTGTGCACTTGTTCTGTAGCCAGCGCAAGAGGGGAGGTGAAGTAAGGTGGTCATTGGATAGAAGTTTTCAGCAGAGGCCCCAGCTATTCCTTTTCCAGAGGAAGAGCTGCTCTGCAGAGAAGTAGGAAAGAAAATAGGTGAGATATTATGGAGGGTTGTGATTGGGTACTTGGGGAGGGTGGCTAAAGGTTACCTCTGATCCTATAATTGCTGGGAAGGGAGCCAGCTGTGGGTCCATCCTGCTGACTAGATTAATTTCTGTCTCAGGTTGCCCTACCTCACGGTGGTGCCTCTATATGTATCGAAGACTTAGGGGAGTCCTGGGTCACAGGTACCGAATAGGGAAGGGGATTGATGAACTCTTTGGGGGTGTCTGCTATATGTCAGGCACTGTGCTTTATCACTTTTTTTTCATTCTCCTGTCAGTACTGTTAAGAGTATTAATCTCTCAAATAAGAAAACTAAAAGCCAGAGGCTTATACCTTGTACAAGGTCACATGGCAGAGCACGGACATAAGTCCCATTCTGTCTGACTCACAAAGCCCATGCTTCACGCCCCCCATCCTGTCTAGATGCTCTCATCTAGGTGAACTCGAGGGGCTTTGGGGTTAAAGTATAGGTTTATTTTTCTTTGTCTCTCTCCACTCCCATGCCTCTCAACTCGCTTATGGTAGGTAACGTGCACTGCAGCATGGGGAGGTCAAAGCATAGCACTGGACTGACTTGTAAGACATCTGAATGCTGATTCTGGCTCTGCCATTGTCTGTCTGTAAGACCTAGCAGAACTAAGTAGTTCTCAAGCATGAGTCTGTGGATCTACAGACCGTTATAAATACACTGAATCTCCTGGGGCACTAAATAAAATTGCTGGATGAGCAGACCCCAGCCAGACCTACTGTATTCAAATCACAAGGTATAGGATTGAGGAATCTGTTTTACAAACTCCCCAGGGAATTATTTGTGCTCACGTTTAGAAACCACCTATATTCAAAATCTGAGTCTTCTAGGCAGTTAACTATTATTTTGAACCTATATTAATGTTAACTTTTGATATAAAAGTAAATTCAAACTTAAAGATGATAGTTACTCTACCATTTAAATTTTTATTGCTGAAGATTATCTAGAGCTTTTACTTTCATAAAGAATGGTTTTAATCTAAAATGTTATGTGTTTGTATTTGTAAATAAATTTAACTAGCATTTACTAGAAAGTATAGTGAAGATCTTTAAAATTTCTTTTTAAAATCCTAAAAAGTCAGAGATATTAGTGAAAACCAATTTAAATAAAGTGAAGCTATTTAAAAGTATTTTTATTTTAGATATGTTCCAGAACAAAAAGAACACAGATCCCAGTTTAAGAAAGGTTTCATGCAAGGGCATGTGAATAGACAAGAAAAAGAAGAAAAAGAAGCAATCTATAAAGAACGCTGGCCAGGTTATCTAAGGGAATTGAGACAAAGGTAAGTCTGTTTTTGTTTGAAAGTGAGAACACAGTGGCTGAATGACTGAAACAAGATGCAGGTTTGTCTTGACTTTGTTTGTATTTAAAGGTGGCATTGTTGTCTAGTCATTCAGTGGTATCCAGCTCTTCTGTTATTTAGTCGCTAAATGTAGCCGCTAGGCCTCTCTGTCCGTGGGGTTTCCCAGGCAAGAATACTGGAGTGTCATCTACACTGGTAGGCGGATTCTTTACTGCTGAGCTACCAGAGAAGCCCTGAGGATAACATTTTGAGTCTCACAATTCTAGCTGGATACTCTACTGATTTGACTTGTAAACACTATCATAATCCCAGTATTTCTTTTTATTTATTATGTTTTCCCATTTGCAGATTGGTTAATTATAAAATTTTGTAAGTAAGTTAAATGTCATGAAACTGTCAAGTATTTCATGACTTTATATTTGACTTGATAGGTATTCTGCAAGCACTGTAGATGCTGTAGAAGTGATAGATGATGAAAAAGTTGATCTGAATTTGATTGCTGCCCTTATTCGATACATTGTTTTGGAAGAAGAGGTTAGTTTTGTTTTTCTTTAATTTTCAAAAGTGAAACATTGCAGTTTCATATCAAGGACTTGAAAAAATTTTCTTTTAAATGCTTTTAAAAAAATAATCTTTGGAAGAAATAGCTTTTGATACCAGGAGCAAGAATTTCAAAATACAAAATGATTTAGCAGTTTGACCTGTTTGAAGAAAGACTCAACAAGTGAAATGTCTGGATTATAAATCCTATTTTTAAAAAGCAAACTCTTTCTTTAGTTATAATTAGTAACTAAAAGTTATCTTGAGCTAATATAATTTTAACAAAATTGTGCACAGAATTATATGTGACCCTTTATAACAATTATTTCCCCTCTGCATAGGATGGTGCAATATTGGTCTTTCTACCAGGCTGGGACAACATCAGCACTTTACACGATCTCTTGATGTCACAAGTGATGTTTAAATCAGGTATTTGAGAAATGTATTTTTATTGCCATTCTAAGAATGGTACTTGAGTTATGTGTAGCCTGGTTATTTTCTTTCATTTGAGCTTATTATAGTCCAAGTTGAGTGTTTTCAAAAGTTGGACTCTGCGCGCCCCCCCCGCCCCACTAAAGTTCTGGGTCAGAGATGAAGATGCTAGATACGTAGTGAAGTCTTTATTTAGTTTTATGGTGAGGCTGTTTCCCCTCTCTGCCTAAATTTGCCCAATAAAATCGAGTGTTTGGCATTTGAGGTTTTTGTTTCTTCACTTACTTCTGCGTTTAGTTGGGCAGAAAAGAAGTTTGAATGTATCCTCTTCAGGCAAGTATTTCTCAGCTCTAACTGTACAGCAGAGTTACTCGTGGCACTTCTTTAAAAATGCAGACCCAGATCGCACTCTCATGCCAGATATTAGAACGTGACCTGCCAAATGTTAGAATGTGCCCTGCACATCTGAAGTTAAAAAAATTCTCAGATGATCTGATTGTTTAATAGGATGTTTTGAAAGACAGAACCTCTTATGTTGTAGAAAAATGCATTGGAACATTTTTCTCCTGTGAAATTAAGTTACAGCTTTTTCCAGAGTCACTGTTAACTTTAGTAAAATCAAAGCAAATTCCATTTAGTATTTTAAATTGTTCTGAATATACTTCCTAGCCTTACTCTGTTGAAGTGCTTTGATACAGTTTATTTTTTAAAAATACTGAAAAATATTTTGATCTAATTTTATTGGCTAAAATATTTTTTAAATCCCATCATGGTAATGCCCTCAAATCGTTCACTATAATTAATTTTCTATTCTCTCACTGCAAAAATATTTTTGTCTGATTACTATGACTTCTCTATAATGAAATACTACTTTCTGTTTTCCTCATCATTGGTAACTCCTGTATAGAGAAAGTATAGGTCATGATTAAACTATACAACCATGTATATATTTTTAAAACAGAAATAGTTCTCTGGCTGAACCTTCCAACTTTGGCCTTTCCTTCCCCCATTGTAAACTCTATTATAAGATCTACTTTTAGTTTTAAAAATGTGAGTGTGTATGTATTTTTCAAGAAAAATGTGGAGATCATTTTGGAGGAAGTAGGGAAAGGGTGTGATGTGAAAGATTATTATAATTCATTAGCTTTCTGATTTAATTATACTCAGGAAGGGAAGTATTAATTTATAGTTCTACCAGCTTCAGTTCGTTCAGTCACTGAATCGTGTCTTACTCTTTGGAACCCCATGGACTGCAGCATGCCAGGCTTCCCTGTCCAAACACCTGGAGCTTGCTCTAACTCATATCCATCGAGTTGGTGATGCCATCCAACCATCTCATCCTCTGTCGTCCCCTTCTCCTGCCTTCAATCTTTCCCAGCATCAGTGTCTTTTCCAGTGAGTCTTTTCTTCGCATCAGGTGGCCAAAGTATAACTACCAGCTTAATTTCTTTTGAAGATCTTTCAAAAATTTCAAAGAGAGTTCCAGAAAAACATCTATTTCTGCTTTATTGACTATGTCAAAGCCTTTGACTATGTGGATCACAATAAACTGTGGAAAATTCTGAAAGAGAGGGGAATACCACACCACCTGACCTGCCTCTTGAGAAATCTGTATGCAGGCCAGGAAGCAACAGTTAGAACTGGCCATGGAACAACAGACTGGTTCCAAATAGGAAAAGGAGTACTTCAAGGCTGTATATTGTCACCCTGCTTATTTAACTTCTATGCAGAGTACATCATGAGAAACACTGGGCTGGAAGAAGCACAAGCTGAAATCAAGATTGTCAGGAGAAATATCAGTAACCTCAGATATGCAGATGGCACCACCCTATGGCAGAAGGTGAAGAAGAACTAAAGAGCCTCTTGATGAAAGTGAAAGAGGAAAGTGAAAAAGTTGGCTTAAAGCTCAACATTCAGAAAATGAAGATCATGGCACCTGGTCCCATCACTTCATGGGAAATAGATGGGGAAACAGTGGAAACAGTATCAGACTTCATTTTTTGGGGCTCCAAAATCAATGCAGATGGTGACTGCAGCCGTGAAATTAAAAGGTGCTTACTCCTTTGAAGAAAAGTTATGACCAACCTAGATAGCATGTTGAAAAGCAGAGACATTACTTTGCCAACAAAGGTCCGTCTAGTCAAGGCTATGGTTTCTCCAGTGGTCATATATGAATGTGAGAGTTGGACTGTGAAGAAAGCTAAGTGCCGAAGAATTGATGGGTTTGAATGTGGTGTTGGAGAAGACTCTTGAGAGTCCCTTGGACTGCAAGGAGATCGAACCAGTCCATTGTGAAGGAGATCAGTCCTGAGTGTTCTTTGGAAGGAATGATGGTAAAGCTGAAGCTCCAATACTTTGGCCCCCTCATGCAAAGTGTTGACTCGTTGGAAAAGACTGTGAATGCTGGGAGGAATTGGAGGCAGGAGGAGAAGGGGACGACAGAGGATGAGATGGCTAGATGGCATCACTGACTCGATGGACATGAGTTTGGGTGAACTCCAGGAGTTGGTGATGGACAGGGAGGCCTGGCGTGCTGCGATTCATGGGGTCGCAAAGAGTCGGACAGAACTGAGCAGCTGAACTGAAATCTTTATCATCATCTGATAATCCAATCCATAATCAGATTTTCCCATATTTTCCCCCAAAGTATGTTTCACAACTAGCTTGCTCAGACTGTAGAGAAAATCAGACTGATAAATTGTTTAGTTTCAGAATGGCACTCCCATCTTCCGTTTTCTTTCTCCATGGTGGGAAAGACTAGGTTCTACTTTCTGGAGATGTCTAAATCTTTATAGTATCATTTCATTTGACCATCTCTTAATGCTGTTTTCCTGCCAGCTGGAAGTTATATCTGAAGGCTTGATTCAATTCAAGTTAAGTTAGAGTGGATGTATTTCATACTGTGTCACAGAGATAAGTAATTGAAGGTATTCTTTATCAAGCATTACAGTTTAGGAGGGTCATAGATGCTGTGGGAAGCACTGTATCTCCTTAATAACAGCAGTTCTTTTTCTTGGAAAATACAGCTACCTAGGGTCTTCTGGACATTCTTGCCAGAGATTTAAGTTAGGTTGCACTTTGGTAGCTATATCTGGCTGAAATTTACCCTTGCTTCTGTATTACTCTCTCTCCTTCCCATGACAGTACTACATCAAACTGTCTGTTGACTGATAATCATGAATGGGCTTCAGCAACTTGATTTGAAACCTAAAACTTCCTATATTCCTAACAAAATTATTTTTTTTTAATGTGGTGACTTTTGGAATGTATTACGTTTTACCAATGCTATTTCATTATTTATAAGTGGACATGGAAATTTAATAAGTAATTTGCTTTAAAATTTTCTTTGATTAAAGTAGGATTACCCAAAGTCTACAAATGTGTTCACCCATATTAAATAAAATCCTTTGATCTTTAGTTAGTGGTGGGAATGGAGTTAATGTTTTGTTTTGTGGGTTTTTTTTTAATATAATTTGAAAAGGTTGCTACCAACTTTTCAGCATTGTATAAGAATCTAGAATTCTCAGAAAAAATTTTAAGTATATAAAATGTATATACTTAGTCTGATTGTACATAGGAATATAAATTAAGAATTAATGTGACTTAGCATCTGAACTCATTGTTTCATGTATTTTTTATGGAATTTTCTTTAGCTGTTTATCTTAAAGTTTAATTTTCTTCTTAATTTTCAGACAAGTTTATTATTATACCTTTACATTCTCTGATGCCTACAGTTAACCAGACACAGGTATGTTGTTAAATTTATCTTTCAAACTGAGGCAAGCTTTAAGGACTGCTTATTGTATGTTTTGTTTTCTTATATTTTTAAAAGCACATTTTAAAATAGTAATCCATACAAAAAATACTTCTTTGAGAACCTTTGCAAATGAGTCTTCAGGGAATGACTGCACAAAAATTTGGATAAGAGAGGGTAATCCATGAATCACATTAGTTTCATCAGCATTAGGGAAACATTTAAAGGTTGCTTTTATCAATAGCTTGTTTGGGTTTCCTGAATAAAATAAAAAGATATGTGAAAGCCAATAAAAATAATTCAGCCTGGCAATGAATAATTTATGACATACACAGTTTGATACTGAGATTTTGATTTAACAGTACATTTATAGGCATGAGATTTCAGTGATGTATTATTAATTATGGTTTTGGATGTTTTGACTTTGTTAGATTCAGGGATCTCTCTAGTTAGAATGAACAGTGCATTCCCAAAGGAAGTGTAATTTTCTACTGTATTTCCAGGCCCTGGTAGAATGAGTGGATCCATTTTTTCCACTCTCTTTGTAAGAAATAATATACATATTTTTAATTGAAGGCTTTTTACTCTCTCTGCTGGTATCATAGTTCTGAATAAGGCTCAGCTAGCTGGATTAGGTACAGTGTGCATGTCTGAGGGACGAGAAGAGGAAAGACAGAGCTCTTGATCCCAAAGATTGAACAAAAGAGTATCTGGTATGGAAGTACTTCCATCGCTTATGCCGTAACCATAACATATTGATTCCTTTGCTAGAGGATATGTGACTAGACTGGCAAACAACATTTTCTCTTATTACCATTTTTATAAATGAGATGAGTTTAAATTGGGGTTTTTTTGTTTGTTTGTTTTTTTGCTTTTCAGCCAAGTAGTGTCTACATGTCGTAGGATTTATTATGTGAAGGGGATCTTTTTAAGTCCATTTCAGTCTCAGTAGCTGGTATACAGTGGTATAGCTAGCTGGCATTCATTCTGATGATTGGGCACATGCCTTGTTGGTTGGTGTCATCTGTATGTCTGTACATGCTCAGTTAATCAGTTGTGACTGACTCTTTGCAACCCAGTAGTCCTCCAGGTTCCTCTGTCCATGGAATTTTCCAGACAAGAACACTGGAGTGGGTTGTCATTTTCTACTCCAGGGATCAAACCCTGCATCTCTTGTGTATCCCCCATTGGCAGGTAGATTCTTTACCACTGAGCCACCTGGGAAGCCCTGTTTTTATCTGTATAGTTTTTAAGTAATTCATAATTCTTTACACTTCTGTCCCTCTCCCTTAAAAAATTTGACAGCACAATAAACGTTTGCATTCTGCAGCATTTGTTAAAATTTTTTAAGTTACCATATTTAAATATCATGTTAATAATTTTGTATACCACTTAAATATCTATAAAATAATCTTTAAAATATAACCTTTTATTTGAAGTCTTATTTGTGATAGGGTTTTGATATCTATGGGAGATTTGGTTTACTATAAGGGAATTTTGTGATATTTAAGATGATGTATAAGATATGAATATATCTATAATATTAGATGCATATGTCAGTGAATGAACACAAAATTGCTAAAAGTGAACAGTACTTCAAGTAATTACTTTAATTGTAAGAATGGATGTATCAGAAATTCACTCTTGAGATGTTGATGTGTGTATTCTTGCAGGTGTTTAAAAGAACTCCTCCTGGTGTTCGGAAAATAGTTATTGCTACCAACATTGCAGAGACTAGGTAAAAATTGTTTTTTAATTACCAACTACTAATGATTACATTTTTTTTTGAGCACCATAACAGTAACATACCTTAATCTTTTTTCTACAAAATACTTAGTAATTTCTTTAAACCTATTAATCTTTAAAATATAACCTTTTATTTGAAGTCTTATTTGTGATAGGGTTTTGATATCTATGGGAGATTTGGTTTACTATAAGGGAATTTTGTGATATTTAAGATGATGTATAAGATATGAATATATCTATAAATATTAGATGCATATGTCAGTGAATGAACACAAAATTGCTAAAAGTGAACAGTACTTCAAGTAATTACTTTAATTGTAAGAATGGATGTATCAGAAATTCACTCTTGAGATGTTGATGTGTGTATTCTTGCAGGTGTTTAAAAGAACTCCTCCTGGTGTTCGGAAAATAGTTATTGCTACCAACATTGCAGAGACTAGGTAAAAATTGTTTTTTAATTACCAACTACTAATGATTACATTTTTTTTTGAGCACCATAACAGTAACATACCTTAATCTTTTTTCTACAAAATACTTAGTAATTTCTTTAAACCTATTTTAATTTAGTTGCAGTGAACATGGGTTGTTTTTTTTTTTTAAACCTATACTAATGTTTCAGCCTCTTCAGAAATAGGCTTTTAAGTGATTGTTTTAAAGCTTCCCTAAAGAAGCATGGGGACTGAGGTCGGTACTTCTGGTTGGGAGTAGAATTGATAGAATTGATAGATTGTTTGGTAATCAGTTATACATACTCTTTAAAATTATTCCATTGGAGATACTAATATACCAGTACAGTCATTGCAGCAGATGGTTCTGCAGAAGCTAGTGTTAAATCATGGCACTGGAAGGCTCACAGAGCTAGTTACAAAAGTCCGCAGGCAAGCTGTGAAGTTTGACTGAGGGCAGGCAAGAATTGTGCACGTGATCTGTAGCAGGCGCACTCTGTGCTGCCACCGAAGCTGCTGATGCTGCCTGTATGCGCTGTCTGATTCCCCATTTGTAAATGTGGAAGAGTGGTGAAACTCCTAAACTACTGAAAGCAAGTTCATTCAATAAAAAGTGTTTTAAGATCCCTATCTGTAGATCTGGTATAAGCTAATATGCTTTAAATGTGTTTTTAACAATTTTTATGTATTTGTTTTCCAAACAGCATTACCATTGATGATGTAGTTTATGTAATAGATGGAGGAAAAATAAAAGAGACGCACTTTGACACACAGAACAACATCAGTACAATGTCTGCTGAGTGGGTTAGTAAAGCTAACGCTAAACAGAGGAAAGGTCGAGCTGGAAGGTAAGATCATACCTTCGAAGTCTTTACAAAAACACCCAAAATTTTGTGTACCAAGTTTATTTAAGGAGGTTCCCTTTCATCTTTTAAAAAACTTATTGCAGCATGTTTTTAGTCCCCAGCAAATGGGGGAGTCGTTTCAATCATAGTTTTTCCAAACGGAAAAGTCTCTGTCAGGTTTTTTATTTTATGATTTTTCTACCTCTTAATTCCTCAGTCTGGTTAATTAAAGTTAATATTCTTTATCTTATTAGCTATATTATCTGTGATTGTGTTTCTTTTTTAAGAAACATATTACTGATAATGATTGCTATTAATAATACTTGAATGTCAGATCATCCTCTAGAGACTTACACACATTAACTTGCTTAATCCTCCCACAGTGCTACGAAGTAGGTTATTATGTATTTTGAGGGTAAAGAAACCAAGGTATAGAGAAACAAAGTCATCTCTCCAAAGTCACACAGCATTACAAGTAGCAGAGCCAGGAATTTGAATTTAGGTGGTTTGGTTCCACAGCCTGGGCTCCTAATCACTATATTTCACAGCTGTACTGGTTTTTCATTATGAGTTACTAAGGAAAATACTTTTTCGCACTTATGTGATAGCATGAGAAATAAAAATACCTTCTTTTGTTTTTTGGTTGCCCGTGGTATTTTTTGTGGTGAGCAAGAGCTGTTCTTCGCTGAAGTGCATGTGCTTCTCGTTGTGGTGCTTCCTCTTGTTGGGGCGCACAAGCTCCAGGCGCCGGGATTCAGAAATTGTGGCGTGTGGGCTCTAGAGTGCAGTGTCAGTACTTGTGGTGCATGGGCTTAGTTGTTCTGCAGCATGTGGGGTCTTCTTTGACCCAGGGATCGAACTTCTATCCTCTGCACTGGCAGGCAGATCTTATTCACTGTACCACCAGGGAAGTCCAATACCTCTGTTTTAATGATTGGAGAAAAGATTTGCCCATAACATAAATAATTGCACTTATTACTTGTTTTAATGCATACTTCAGAATATTTTACATCCTCTCATACGAGTGATATAATCATGTCTGGAATTTGAAGAGTTTTTTCTTTTTTTTTTAACCTCTTACATGTAGAATAAAAAGATTTCCCATAATTTTCAAATACTGGCTTAAGTAAGGAAAGAAGAGTTAAAAAAAAATGACACACCATTTATCAGCCTTTTAATAAGTTATACTATATATTTAAAGCTGTCACTCAACTTGTTATAATGTTTGCAATTATTCCAGTATAACTTGACTTCAGGTAGTTTATTGGATTATGCAGTCGGTGCTCTTGAGTCATAGTCCTGGCTTAGTCCGAGAAATGTACCTCCCTCTACTCTATTAAGAGGGGATAATTTGATTGGGAGCCTAGCAAGATTGAGGTTTCCCCATGCAGACCAGTGACTAAATGTAAAGTATTGCATTTTGTAGAATTCTTCATCCCCAGTAACCTGGTGAAAGTTAATGGTGGAATTACAGTGCTTTTGTTGATGATTTTAATTGAAGAATAATTGGTTTACAATGTTGCTTTAGTTTCTGGTATACCACACAGTGATTGAAGTATAGTTGGTTTACAATGTTGCTTTCATTTCTGGTGTATCACACACAGTGATTCAGCTTATATATGTATATAGTATTTTAATTCAAAGTGAAAATAGTCCCCTGTGGGCTCTGTGATACAAATTTCCTTTAGCAAAGCTAATTAAGATTGATAATTATTTTGAAGGCCAGTGCAAACTAGTTATTATGTGGTCCTTGGTGAAGATCCTATAGATAGATAATGGGTCCTCTGAGCCACCAGGTAAGCCCATCATTCAGGTCAGTAGATGCAAATAAGGGAAAAAATGGTTTCCAACATCTCTTTGAGAGCTCACTAGATAGCACACACCTAAGAGCTTTTAAAATAATACTCAGTTCAGTTGCTCAGTCGTGTCCAACTCTTTGCGACCCCATGAATCGCAGCACGCCAGGCCTCTCTGTCCATT